>JAOBRD020519165.1:0-16975 GCA_027575215.2 Hydrozoanthus sils | reverse complement strand
TCCTTTTATAACTTAGACTTTGCGTGCATTTAGTTTTTAGTCATATTACCATTATGTTGCTGTTATTATTATTATTATTGTTATTATTATTATTATTATTATTATTATTAATATTATAATTATAAGTATCATTATTATTCAAAATATTTTTCTTTTATATCTACTTAAGACTTTTCATGCATTTAGTATTTAGTCATATTACCGTTATCAAAGGGCTGATGTTGTTTTTATTATTATTTTAAAATTATCACTGTTGTTATCGTTATAGTTATTATAAATATTGTAATTAATATTACCATTAAAGTATCCAAAACAAGTTAAAGACGATACCTGGACTATTTAAGTTCTTAATGACGTAAAAATTCGAAATAGCCGAATGAGAGAGAGGTTCGAATACTCTGCAAGGAAAACGGACAAAAGAATGCTGTATTTTTGTTGAGAGCTACAAATCATTTGCAGAAATTGTAAAAATAGGTTATTAAAGTTAAAAGGAACGCAAAAGCTCTTAAGTCTTCCTTTTTTTAAGTACAAAAGCGGCTTCTGGCAACAGAGGAAATTCCTTTCGATTTATTTTAAGATTTGTCGTCTACAAACGACGCCAAGGGGCCGGATTGACTATATACGATTTTGTGAGATTCTTATACTGAACTGAGGACAATAATGGAATTTGTTTATATTAACTTGGGAAACACAAGTTTCCGCTTTTTAATTTCGTGCTTGCTCTGTTGATATTTTGCCCAAAACGATCTTAAACTAATGGCGAACATTTTTAGTTGTCAAATCGCATTTGCATATCAACTTTCTTTCTTCTTTACTTCACTTCGACTGAGATAATATTTGGTTACTTATTGTCAACACAATACATTACGTAAGAAATTTTATCTTCAACAAGCAAAAGTTCTTGTAATTTATTCAAACGTTTCGCCTGCTAAGGCTTTATCAGTGAAAATGATTATAGAATAATCAATGTTCCCGATGTTGCGAGCCATTTTTTCGCAGGCGAAACGTTTGAAATGAAACACAAGAATTTTTGCTTGTTGAAGAGAAAGATTTTTACACAATTTACAACCAGTCGTGGCAGCACACGCACCTGCACGATACAACTGATACCGCAATCTTTATTCACAGAGAGAAGCATTTTTAACCAATCAAAGTTTGTTGCCTTGGAAAAATATAAATATATAGAGGATATTACACGACACTGGCGCAAACATATGATCGAAGTTTATCTTCGAGTGGAAAAATTTTAGCGAACGAGTGAAATCTTTTTTTCACGAGTAAATTAACTTCATATATTCACGCCCACGTGTATTTTCTTTTTATTATATGGATATGAGTGTTTTGCTGGAAAATGAAACAAAAAAACCTAGGCAAAAACGATCTTCATTTATTGCCATGAGTTTCAATAGAATTTCGTGCGAAAAAGACGGGTGTAACTATCTAGACAGTCGGCGGCGCAGTGGCGGAGCGGTTAGCGTGTTCGACTCGTAATCCTTGGGTCGCGAGTTCGAGCCCCGGTCAGACCACTGTGTTGTGTCCTTGAACAAGACACTTTACCTGATTTTGTTCCAGTTGACTCAGCTGTATAAATGAGTACCAGTTCTACTGGGAGATAATCTAGCTGCGATAGATTAGTGTCTTGTCCAGGGGGAGTAAAGGACTCACATCCGCTTAACACTAAAGAATCCGGAGATAAGTGCCGGCCCTATGAGCCACTTAGGCTCGTGGAAGGATTTAGCTTAGCTAGCTAACTAGATAGACAACGATGAAAGCCAGAAATCCCTTTAAAATTATTTTAGTAAAATTGGGAGAAACTTTTCAGTATTTATAAAATTTCATTTTTGACATATTTTAAGATAAATAAGCGGAAAAACAGTGAAATGGCATCAGCGATGTCTTCACTAGTGAGGGTATGGAAAATATGTCTTTCTTATCCCGGATGTAGTTTCGTATGAAATCTACGAGTGGCGTATTTTACACTCATATCTATATAATAAAGGAATATACAGTATATTGGTATTTACAGTTAAATACACGATGTTCCAGTCTATAAACGCCAAGCATGCTTTGAAATTGGACTTATAGCTATAAAAAGGGTATGAATATTTGAAATATACAATAAATTAGTTATTTAGTGCATAATCAAACTTATAATATTGGAACTCCGGAAAATAAACCGCGACACTGAAGACGACAAGCATAACAACAAAAATCGTCTGAGGCTAGACAATATTTGTTATATTAGATCATGGATTTCTAATAATACATTAAAGTGCTTCTTTTATTGAATCACGAAGTTTATGTTAAAAATTAAAGTGGAAGGTAGTAAAATCAGAGAAGTGGTAAGGAGGTATTTACGACCGGGCGGTTCTACAGAAAAAAAACTCTAACTAAATTTCGGTTTTGATATTGAAAAGTTTGAGACCGGTTTTGCTTGCATATACGGATCAGTATGTTAACCGAGTTGTTGTGACCTTGGTAGATATGTTACAAAAACGCTGCTTTCATTACATTTTAGTTGGTTATATTCTTGCATTCACATTAAAGTAATTTGCCTAAATATAAAGGTTTATTAAACCAAAAAGATTAGCTAAAATTTGTTTAGCGAAAACGAGAAACGAGAAATTGAAGTTTACCCCACTCCCCCCCCCCCCAAAAAAAAAAAAAAAGCTGCAATTTCAGTCACTGAATAGGAGACAATACTGCTTACTTGCTGGAAGCCAGAGAAACAAAAATTCAACTGTTTTAAAAGCTTCGTATTTTTTTCGCAATGAAACAAATACTGTTTTTAAAACTTTATACTTTTTCAGTATGCCTCGGTTCTCGGTTTAAACTGATACTGCTTTTGTATGTTTACATTCAAAACGCCTACGAATCGCTTCAGTTCATCGTAAGTTTTAAAGAGAACAAAATTGTTTGACGGCTGGTTTTCATAAAACTGTTTAACTTGCTGCGAGATATAGTACGCGTCACTGCTATTTTTAAGATCAGCTCAAAAAGCTAATAAACGAATTAAAATTGTAAAAAATCGGGTATCACTTGTTTCTAGGAGTGTTCAATGTACACTAACGTAGAGCTTGATAAAATTTAGAAATTGTGCAAGTGGAGACAAAAAGTTTGAAAACATTTAAAATACTGGATAAAAATTTAGTTACTGCACAGTTTCACACTTGACGCGACATCAGACTAAAATGTTAAAATTTTGATTAGTTCATTTATGGCCGGGGGTCGACGGTCGTCCGCGTGGGGCTGGTAATTCGACGCAAAAAAATTGTTCCCATGCCGGCATTTCGTAGCTAAGTCTGATTTTCGTTGAGTTAAGTGCCTTTTGAGGCTTTAAGGATGTAGAATTTTTCCAATAGGGTTTATAGACAAAGGTTGCAATTGGATTGATTTCCTTTGTATAGGCGTGCGCGCTTTCGTCACAACTGGCCATTCAATGTTGTGTTGTGGCTGATGTTGTTGTCTTTGAGGTCATACGCATAATCATATGAATAATCGTATCATTCGCTTCGACGAACGACATACGCTTGAAACAGCACCATAAAATTTCCTTCACGGCGATGATTGTAAATAAATTAAAAACTTGTTCAGACTTCCACGAAGCAATCGTTCATAAAATGGGTCCTGATTTTGTAAAACCCGTCTACAGATGAGTAATGAATATTGTATTTTCCGTTGGATATTGGAAGAGAAGTATAGCCAAGCGACTTTTAATTTCATGTATTGAAAAACTTGAAGTAGAGATATGAAGCAATTACTTCAATTGCTGACGACTATAAACCTTTCTGTATTATCGCACAAGTATTGCTTTTCTAGACAATAACAAAATAGGAAACAAACTCATTATGCTCTTCGAAGCGATAAACTGAAAGCCGAACAAAACTAGAGTTAAACGATCAGCCGCAATCCTGGCAAAAGGTATGACAAAAAGATTTTCAAATTTTTCCCAATATAGAACTATTTTGCTGACGAAAATGATTTGAGTTTATGTCGAAGAAAAAACGATTAAAAATAAAATTTCAAACACAAAAGGATTGCTGTACATTAACTCAAGGAGCACCTCGGAAGCAGATGAATTTTTGGTATATGGATACATCCCTTTAAAATCAATCATGGGATTCAATTTTATTGGCCTTCTTTTATAGAGTACGGGCGAGAGCAGTTGATGCAGATCAACAAATATAACAATAAGAAACGCATCTTTTGTTAAGTGATGCTCTTTCTAGCCTTGTTAGTTAAAATAGAAGTTGTTTACCTTCAACTGGCCTTAAATCTTAAATACTGGCCAATCTGAGCCTCGTTCTTATAAAAAGCATGTTTCTAACGTAGTTTGCGAAATAAGCAAGTTCTTGTTGACTTGAAAGTCTTACATTCAAAACCAACAATAAACGAAGGCCTAAAAGTCTCTAGAGACCTAGAGCTATTCTAAGACGAAAATATAAATTCTGACTGCGCTTGTAAATAATTTTCAACATGACTATGACTTGAAATAAAGTCGAAATATTGTTGCATAAGTTCAGCACTCGTTTCTTAGTCTAAAACTTGGATTTACCGAACGATGTTTTCTTTTCTCGGGTTAGTTATTATAATGATAAACTGGCCTTGGTGCTAGTGTTCCTATAGCATGTACAAAAAGGTTTTAACAATAGCCAGACACCATCTAGCTCTTTTCAAGAAACCCTTCAGTTCTGTTAGTAAGCTGCATGTGTTTCCTGAAACCAAAACATGAAGCCGCACTTCAAAACCTTATTTCACTGAAATGTGAACATGAAGCGTGTAGCAGCTACTGAGCTAAACATGGCACAACAGAGAGCGTCACATATGATCTAGCAACGTACTAAATTGTGCAACGATTCACTAATCACTAATATGGCTGGAAAGCAAATCCTATCAGATGTGTAGTAACTACTTCATCTTGGCTTCAAAAAAGCAGAATAACTTTTGTAACTAAATTTCATATTCTATCAAATTAAAAAACGGAAAGTCGTGTAAGAACCACGAAGTATATTTCAAAATTGTTAGCTCAAATTTGCCGATTGACAAATAACAGGTTGTAAGCTGTCATTCGACGCATCAGGAGATTGTTCATTTCGTTGTCGGAAATGATAACATTTGGAGCTTCGCTCAAATAGAAACTTTGTAATCGGTTTGCACAAAAAAGGAAATTGCTTTAAGTCAAATTAACGATTCAATGCCGTACATGCTATTTTAGGTGTGATGATATCAGACATGTATAAATGAATAATTTGTTTCTCAGTAACGAATGCAAAACCGAAAAATAAATTGCGTGGGCGAAGCGCACGGATAGATTCAAAAATCGTTATTCTCAGGACTAGTTGTTAAACTTACAATGTCGCTCATAAGCTGAAGTTTTGTAAGATTTGGCTTCAACTCGAAAAATTTCGCAAATGAAGAAAACTAAAATGTGTCACACAAACCTTTTTAGAAAAGGATTGTGGTTTTGTACCGAGGCTTTCAATTCACTGATACACAAGAGCAGGAAAAGTTGTTTTACCTTTCAAAGCATTAAGAAACGCCAGCTGCCCCAGAGGCATTACTGTCGCAAAATTAAAAACGAAAGCGTGCTCAAGGATGGAGTTGTTTGGATTCAGGTTTTACCTCAACTAAGGCGAAAATGGACAGAGAGATATGCCATTCTCTCTGAAGAAAGATTCTCTTATCTCCGAGAAAAAGCGGAGGAAACTACAGCGACACCAGAATGGAAAATGATAAGAATTTCCAACTTGGAATCCATAAAGATTCCGAATGATAACCACTTTATATTTGGTAACTGGGATTCGCAAACTTTATATTTGAAAGTAAAGAAGAAGAAAAAGACAGCGAAGATGTTGTTGAAATGGCAAACAGAGGAGGAAAGAGATCTCTGGATGGCAGCTTTGCTAAGAGCAAAATCTATCAGAATGATGAAAGAATACTTTCTTGAGGCGAGATCAAGGCAAGAATAGAAAATCATTATATAGAGTCTATTGTTGGTTTTCTTAAACAGCCTATTAATGCTTTCTTGATATACACTATACGCCAGTTCCTTAGTGATCCAAGCTTATGTGCTTGAAAACAATTTTGTTCACTTTTGTTTTGAACCAAAGACTGATAGTTTTCTGTTAAATGTTTACCTACTAACTGCGTACTGTATTTGCATATGAAGTGCTGTGATGATTTCAAACAAAGGGATAAAAAACAGCAAACTATTGCAGTTTCTACGAGTCATCGCTTAAAATGTTAATACGCACGTTCGTACAGTATGCGCTATAACTGCTGCGACTACATGCTGTTTCCATGGACAATGATCTGCTCCTTAAGTCATAGAACTTGTTTTTTTAAAAACACAAGTGTTGTTGGCTAAGAGCAGGATAGCTAAATGATAATTGCCACGAAGCTCCATATAGTTTTCAGTAACACTTTTTCAAAAAGTCACTACATAAAAATAATAAATAATGTACTCAACTGGTTTGATTATGAACTTTTGGCTTACTTTAAGACTAGGTAAGTTAGTGTTTGAAAAAGAAGTTAAAAATGGAGCGGCTTTGATACTTCAAATATGTAGTCAAACCATTTTGAACTCGTTTTCATGAACCATACAAAGAGGTAAGATATTCTCATTTTAAACTCACATTAATTTTCATTTGTTTTAAAGTATAAGTTTTCCATTCTACACTAACCTGCTCCTGGCTAAATATAGTAAGTACAACATATTTGAATACAATATGGAACTGAAAAAATGACAAAGTTGAACCATTTCCCCGGTTTGTACTCGTACGCCAGAAGCCAATCAGAAAAGACAATTCACGAAAACTAACCACCAATAAACGTCAGCATAACATTTACGCATGCGCAGAAAATAGGCATCACAATGTAGAGCTTCAGGCATAGATGATTTTGACTTCCATTTATCTCAAACAAAATAAATTAGGTGACCATATATCTACCTAACTAACAGACAAAACATCCGAAATAATGCTTGTCTTAGTGTATAGAGAAACGATATCTGCCTGATAAACATAAAGTTGTGATATTTATGTACCATAATTACCTATATCCATTAGCATTTCAATCGTTTTAATAAAAGTAAAGTCATAGTTATGAAACAGTTAAACTACAAGGAATAAGTTATGCAATTTTCAATATAAGATTTTTATGCGCCATAGTACGTACCCCAGTGGAAGAGGATATAAATTCATTCATTAATTTTTCATTTCAAAATGCCCTCAGGAATGATATCATCGATTGCTACTAAAAAGTATATGACGCAAATGGCATAATTTTTATATTTGAATTTCAAAATCACATGCACTTGTATCACCTGTTCGTATATGTATATATTTTTTGTCATGTTATATTTTTAAGTATTATACTTAGTATTTTTTTGTATGTATCTCTTCGAGCGGCTACAGTTTTTCCAACCTGGTCTAAATAGGTTCTTATAGAAATAGTATTTGGTGGTATTTTAGGCCAATTAGGTTCTTATATTGGGCACTAGTGATTAGTATAGATAACTTTAGGGCATATGTGATTGGGAGTATGTGGCTGTATTAAATAATTTTCTAGAATACAGACCATACAGAAAATGTATCTCTATGAGGATCATTTCTTATTCTTACTGAATGAAAACTAGCCACTACGTTTTCCTATTTTTCATCTATACCTTCATTTTCGGAAAATAAGAATCTGTTGAAAATTTAGGCAAAATAGGTTTTTATAAAAACCGGGTTTAAAATGAGAATTTTAGCCTATAGGTTCTTAAATTTTAGGTTATTTTTTACTGGCATCGGCTTTTGTTACTTCGGGGGTCAATAATATATCTCTCTCCATATCTAGAGAGATATATTATTGATCCATTCAATCGGTTCTAGTTAATTCCCTATTAATTTAATTCTTAGCAGCCTCTTCAGCTTTTAAGCAAAAACCTATTCTGAGTGTAAGCCCAGTTAATCAAAATAAAACATATCAAAAGCATGTACTTTGTCATTTTATTTAAAGGTGGGGAGCTGTCACACGTGCACTGGAGTCTTTCTGCTAAGCTAAATGCTTTCTTGGGTCTAAGTGGCTCATTAGGCCGGCGCTTATCTCCGGTTTCTGTAGTGCTAAGTGGATGTCAGAGTCTTTGACTCCCCCTGGACAGGACACTAATCTATCGCAGGTTAGCCCTTAAACAGCTGAGTCGACTGGAACAAGTTGGGTAAAGCGCCTTGTTCAAGGGCCATCCAACCAGTTTGTTACTTTCTGCTTCTTTGTCCGAAAGGACACAGATCTTCCACGGAAAAATAATACATTCGAAGTTATCTTCATTGTCACTGCTTTTATCCTATTAGTATTCGTGCTCACAGTCATAGCGTCATTACTGCAAACTTCGTTGTCATGCTAAAACGGCCATATCGTCAAAGTTCGTAGTTAAGAATTTAGTTGGGTAAAGCAGGACACTCCGCATTTCACGCCTCCTCAATTAGGCGCTAGCAACGGTCTCGTTGTTGACTCGAATCACCTCGAGCTTTTTCGGTTTCGAGTTTGATAGGAACACTTTCATTCACGAACAGGGCAACTAAATAATCTTATCTCGAATGTTAGAGTAAAAATCTCCGCGGTTAAAGCAACCCCAAACCAAACTTTTCAATGGGTGTACATAATTTTATTCACGAACTCTTCATTCATGATACAAGCGGACTTAGCGGAGAGAAGTGCAGTTATCCAGGAGTCTCTTTCCTCTTTTGTTCTGAAACGGACCAAAATCCGAGCACGGGCAGATTTTACATAGAGTGAATCCGATCCATAATCGCGATCATGACCTATTTTCACAGTAATAATGTCCGAAATACGAATCGCTTTAAAATCCATAGTGGCCGACATCCCAGCAGCAGAAGGTTTTGATTTCATGTAGCACAACTTGTCGCAAAAGAGTCTAACGTGGTATACTTTCCACGACTTCTTAAAGTCAGGTAAATATTTAACAGAAAGAAATCCATCCTTGATAGGAGAGTCTTTTCGTTTAAAACCATAGTTTCTGTGGGGAAGCGTTCTTTCTCCAATTTTGCTTAAGCTTTTGTAAAGCCTACCGCCTCTGTGACGATCAGCTATCGTTGTACTTGTAGAAACTGAATTTGAGAGATCGGTTAAACTCTTCCATGACCGCCGTAACAAATTACAGCCAAACATCCTTCAGTCCTAACAGTCGTTAACCTCAAAAAGAAAGCTTTGAGAAGTCCAGAGGCGTTCTTGATAGCACTATTCACTGGACTGCCGAAATAAACTAATGTTCAAAGATCGAATCAATGTGATTTTGTTTTTGCTAGTCAAGCTACAGTTACGTGAAGGAATTATCGACGCTTTAAAGCTGTCGTGACTCCCGCGTAAAATACGGAGTAGGAAGTATCAGCTTTCATCGACAGATTTGCGTATTTTGATCAAGCTGTCTCGATTTCCGTGTGAGGTATGTTGTAGAAAACATAACGTTCCTTCACGCACACGACTTGCAAGCGCATGTGTACTGCAAAGCAGTAGACAAGAAATGGAACACAAAACCTTGCTCTTACTGAAAATTCTGTGTGTTTCTTTCTGTGGTATTCGAAATATTTTCTGTTGAACTAGCTCGATAAAACTTATGTTCTTATTACGCATTATGCGGAGCCTCAATGCGTTTACAAATATAGTTACATACAATGATATATAACTATAACTATATTAACTACATATATAACTATATAATAAAATGTAAGTGAAGACAATAATATCAAAATATAAGTTTAGACGATATTCATCATAAAAAAGTTTCTCTAAACAAAAATGTCTTTAGACCGTTTTTAAAGCTGTTTAGGGTTTGTGTTTCACGTAAAATGTTAGGTAGACTGTTCCCGAGTTTTTTGGTCCGGCTACAGGAAACACCCTATCTCCGTAAACGTAAGTCGCCGTCTTGGTCTTTGGAATAGCCAGTAATTCTTTAGTTGCTGAACGCAAGACATGTTTTGGGACATAGTGTTGCAACAAGTCAAAGATAGGCCGGTGCAATTTGGTTCATAATCTTATAAACACTAAGCTGAATCTTAAAAGTAATTCGTTGACGCACAGGCAGCCAATGAAGCGTTCTTAGTACTGGCGTGATGTGATCTCTGAGCTTAGTTCTAGTGACCAGACGAGCCATTTTGCAGCCGCTGTAATCTATTTAGGTCTTTCTCCGGCACACCATTTTACTCCAGAAACTACTGAAACACTGATGGAGTTTAGGAATCATTTCATACTTAAGAATGCAACTAAGAGTAATATTTTTAATAGTTTTTCTTTTTTTCTCTATTTTGAATGAAATTCAATTGATGTAAGAAAATTTAAAAAAAATAGAAAAAAAAAATTTTAAAAAAAAGAAAAATGATTAGACTTAATACGTATGTACAGGACTCGAACGTGGCCATTACCAAGAAATAAATGTTGGCTACTAGATTTCTTGAACCTGCAGGCAGCCGGCTACTACCAGATTGTGTGGAAACTTTGCAATTGATTATTTAATAATTATGTTTCTAAAAAACGATTAACAGTGTAATGATCGAATGAAGTTAAATAAAATCTGTTTTCTGGAAGCAAATGCAGTTTATTTTTTGCGCACACAGCTACAAACGCAGTCGTAATACGGCTTAAACGTTGAAAATATTTATGGTTACTAAAACTGGCGCTCAGGCTACAAAATTTTTGTCTCTGGTGCCCAGCTAGCTACTTTAACCAAAATTAAATTCCAACCCTGATATATAAAATTGTTTATTTTTTGCAATTAATATTTCCTAAATTATTGTTATAATATCTTCAAGTATTTTTAACTTTGTCGTATATTAGGCTGCAATGCATGTTTTAAACCAATAAACCATATTCAGTTTCAAAACCTAAAATGCAAGGAATTTACAACTATTTTTCGTGTGACGATTGTCAGCAAACGACTAGTGAACTAGTATTTTAATTTCTTGACGAAAAAATTAGGAATAGGAAACATAAGAATGATAATTTCCTTCAGATAATAATGAAACCTAATTTTGTGTTTAAAAATGTTTTGTCATTAATTTAAAGATGTTCTCCATGAGTCATCCAGTGGCGTCTAACACGGTTGGGCTAGTTTGAATGTAGACAAAAGAATTTTAAAATCGCCGCCATTTTTGCATAGGGTTTATGGACCACGTGTATGTTTAGTGCTATATTTATACCTCGTTTAAAAAAATATAATTAATTTTTGTTTCTTGACAGAGTTTGTAGTTAAAAAAACTGAGTATTTGCATGCAAGGCCAATATGCCGCATGGCAAGTGAGGGTAGTAATATTCACTTCTTTTGTTAATGTAGTTATACATTAACAGCCATTGCAAAAAGCCATGGAAGAGATAATGAACAAACATTGATTGAAGTTTATAACGTCACAATGCATTTATGAACAAGTATCTCATTTCTTACCCCCTGCTTCACAAATAAAACAACACTCTCTTTCCATCCCATTGTCATTTACAGTAGCATAACATCCTGTCATCATTTTTTGAGAGCA
The DNA here is from genome assembly GCA_027575215.2 of Hydrozoanthus sils. Classification (NCBI taxonomy): domain Eukaryota; kingdom Metazoa; phylum Cnidaria; class Anthozoa; order Zoantharia; family Hydrozoanthidae; genus Hydrozoanthus; species Hydrozoanthus sils. The sequence continues at coordinate 5,450 of JAOBRD020519165.1, read as the reverse complement.
AAAATAAAGTGCTTGCACGTCAAGAGTGACTGTAAAAATCAGAAAACAGTATTTCAGTTTAGTCGAAATTAATGCTTAAGGTCATGTTATCTAAAATAAGTAACTGTGCACATTTAAATATTGATATCAATTTATTCAAAATACACTAAATCAAAAACTTTACGTCAGTTATATACAGTGAATTATTTATACAAGAATACTTAAGATATTCTAGTAGTATTTTAAGACCAAGTCTTTTAAAAATTCTTACCTACAATGTAACTCCTTTGGATTTCAACATTCTCTGACCAGCAATGCATGTTGATATCGCTCAAACACTCTTTGAGGTCTTTCCTACACAAAATGATTATCAGTTACAGAATTGGGACTCCCTTAGCTTCTAGCAATTAAAAGTATTAATGCATTTAAAACATCAATAGTAATGTGAACAAACAAAACTTTAAAAGTTAAAGAGTGAAACACAAGTGAGCATTAAGCAAAAATGGACCATATATAGGTACAAATGATGAAATCTATAATTTTTAAGTAAGTTATAATTTTATAGGTAGACTGTTTATAAGACTAAACTCCTTGCATGCACTAGCTGGTAAATCCTTAGAATCTTCCTCATATGCAAGGAACTCCTGCTTTTTCATCTTTTAGCCAATTTAACTTTAATTTAATGTTTAGATTCATGATGTACATATATAGTAACTATATTATGGTCATTATTAAAATACATAATTTATATATCTGACAATTATTATATGAAAGTATATAAATTAAGTATTTAGTGCTGATTATTACATACCATATGTGATCTATGCTATAAAAAAAAATAAAAATCTATAAGATGTATACATATCTGTTCTCCTTGCAATTGGCAATAGAAAGAGTGCAAACTGCCTTAGAGCTTTGATTTGAAGTGACAAATGTACAGGCGATTTGAGACGAACAACAGTGTACACAACCAATACTTATATGCTCAGCCTAACTGTTGATTTGATGCACATCATCAGGGTTATATAGTACATAATTGGTGACTAAATAGCACAAAACCACATGTACAGTACTCTATATTTTTTGAAAAGTATTTTCAAGTTTGAAAATTTAAATCAAATTTAAAAACAAGACCAAATAAAAGTAACACTAATATTGTACAATTGAACAGGTGCAACTGGCCAAGGAACAGTAATGGTTTCTGTTAAACAATAATTAGTGTATTCATATCTTTTTCTTAATAAAATTATTGTACATATATATTAAAGATTTACTCATTAACTAGCTAATTACTGTTTTTTTAGCTTTATGTCTTTGTCTAAGGACACATCAGTGTTTTAATTAACATTATTAATTGTATCATTAAATAACACAATTATTTTGTTAATTCATTTTAAGCTTTACAAGCTTATTCGGTGATTTTGCAAAATAAGTGATAAGTGGATAGTAACCCATGACATGATTCAAATGCTAACCAATGATCAAAATCATCTGCCAGTTCCTATTGAAAACACTTGACATAATCAAAATTATAACATGTTCTTATTACCATTACAAAGGTACTTATTTATTTAATTTCTAATACAACTACCCCTCCCAAGGAGGATTTTCCGCTGGGGCAGTTAGGCAAACTTAACACTTTTTTCTTTTTAATCGGTGGATCACAGTAATTTTTTTTTTCTCATTTTAATTTTTCGTATGTACATGTATATTTCATTGTTGGTTCCTTAATATGCATATGTATACTTTTGTGTATATAAATATATATATGTATTTCCTTCAGGCAAAGCTAATAAAATAAATAAAATAAAAACACGAGTGGGAACAAAAGTAAAATAAAATGAAATAAAAAAATAATAATAATAATATGATAATAAATAAACAAATAAAATAAAAAAGTAAATGAAGAAGAAATAACTAAGTTGGGTTTACAGGCATGTGGTTTAAGGTAGAAATACAGTTTTTCATAATTCTTCTTGAGAAGCAGGATCATACAGAAAGAAACAACAAGCTGTAGTCAGTTTTATATATATGATGCTGGTTATTACTTTTAGCTAGTATACAGTCCTTTTTTTAGTTTAAGTTTTTGTAGTATACAATACTTGCAAGTTTTATATATGACATCATATGAAAATATGATCATATGTTATGATATGATATTTAAATGGCAACTTGTCATTTCAATTTAAGGTGTTTATAAATTACTTTCATAAATTTTCTTCATCTTACAGTGTTATCTGTCTTTGTTCATATCATATCTTTAATATAAAATTAACTTTGGTCGAATCTGGCTACGGTCTATTTTGGGAAAATTATTTATATTTAATCTTCTTTACCCCCTCTTGGCTTAGCTCTGCTTTATGTATGTTATTTTCATTTTATAACCCATCCAATAATTTTCACGCAATCTCATTGGATAAAATGCATCACGTGGTACAAAATTGGAAGTAGGTTATCAGCGAATATATTCTTCCAATTTGATAACAGCTGCCTTGTGATTATCTTGGCCGTTTTTAATTAAAACAACAATTGTCATTTTTCAAATTTTGAATAAGTTTAATTTGATAAACAAGGAAGTTAATTAATCCTTTCCCTGAGTTTTTTAAAATGCCTGGTTTAAAAGGCAGTGCAAGACAGCGCAATAAAGACAATAAAATACACTGTAAAGATATTGGAATGTAGCTGCAAGTCTGCTTTCGCTAAACAACAGTTTCAATAACAAGCTTAACTAAACCTATCAAGTCTCTAGAAATCTGTAAAACATCTTAAGCTTAAAAACTGAGAGTTTATACTCTGGACATCCAACTTCAGTTAGTGTGGAGAGGAGAGGAATTTTCATTGCTGCAATTGTACACAAAGTTTTTTGAGGAAACAATCATTGGGAGGGTTATAAAATAAATAAACCCCTTTTTGGCTCACTGGTATCAAAGCTTCGCTTCTCGGCCAACTGTTCACTTTTCGGACAATCTATCAGCCACAGACTTTATCCTCTGATATACCAGCTGCCATAAGGGGTTTATTTACTAATTAACTGTCATATTTCACATTTTTGTATGGCTAATTAAAATTTGCAGTTCTTTCTGAATTATTTTTAGAGTTTTTTTTTTTCTTTTTGCTCAAACTAAAATATCACAGTTAGTACACTATATCTAAACTAGTATAATGTTAAAAAATAATATCAATAAAACAACACCAGTGAATCTCACACACTGATTGGTCAAGCACATGAAAAAACCATGTCTGTAAGAGAATACATAAAGACATACTTTTGAATTACATGTAAGGAGAATTTAGCTTTCGAGAATATATTAAGCATTTCTATGATTTTATGCCACTGCCTCATATGCCCCAAACTGGTCACAATACCAAGGAATGGGATACCATGTCTTTAAGAGAGTACACAAAGACATACTTTTGAATTACATGATTTTTTATATTTGTTTGTTGGTTATTTTATAAATGCAATAAAATGCATTTCCTGTTTCTGCTCATGGATTTCAAGTTTTTTTTTAACAATTCTCCACACATTCCCCTCATGTAAAAAGTATATAACTTGGGAAATGTGTTTTATTGCTTAATTAAAGAAAGGCTAAATTTCCGTACTCACCCATACTTCATTATGCATACGAAGCTAATTTGATCTTCAGACCACCAAATCTTGGAGGCAAACATCGCCTTGCGGGCAACAAAAAATTCTGGAAATCACCGTTATGGTTAGGAGTAATGGTTAGGGTTAGGGTAAAGATTATATCTTTTAATTCCCGAAATTAAATGTGTGAAGTGAGTAGGGAAGTTTTACCTACACACAGATCACAGCTTTTTGAAGCACCACCAATTTGTTTAGTCTCCTTCGCAGCCATCTTGGAACGTACATAAGCCGCCACCACGGCTGCAAAGGAAACTACCAATTTAAATGTTAGTCTTTAATTGTTTTAAAAAGACTCACCCTGACCTCAGTTCTTGCAAGCCTGGACTGGCTAGTGCCCTTTTATATTGCCAGTAATCATGCAGAGACTCGCGTTTCCTGTAGAACGAAGGCGCCTTTCCGTCATCGTCATCCACAAGCGGTGGGTCCTTTGGGTTTAACCAGCATTTTAAAAACTTGCCGACTCACTGTTTTCTTGCCTCCAAGGGCAATGGAGTCATTGAGGCAACAGTGAGCAGTTACTTGTATTGATCAGATGGCAATGATTCAAAGACCGTGCCCTTCCGAAAAGTCGACGTCTTTTCATTTCTCTGACCTCCCGTCTCTTGTATTTTGAGTAAAGATCGTCGCTCTCCTCTAGGTTAGAGATACTACGAACTGATTCATAGGATTACGACCCAGATTTCTTCTTTTTTATAGGCGAAGAATTCTGATTAAGAACGAAATCTTCAACTTTATGCGCGGGTTCACAAACGAGTGTTGCTTGTTCTGGCCGGCGCCATCTTCAATCTGACTATGAAAGGCTCTACTTCTAGATTAAAGTGTTTAGGACCAGCTTTGCTCTCGCCGTCTTTCGTCTTCCTAATGTGCGGCTCCTTGAGGCCTGATGAATCCTTTCTGAGAAGACAGAACAGGAGGATAAACATTGTTCTAGCAAAAACTTTCTGTTTACTGGAACTCTTCTCGGGAACGGTTTGACGGCAATCTCAGTCTCCTGTCAAAGATGTCAAACGACACACGTCGATATCGATCAACCACACACTCATCAGGGAAAGCTTTGAAAATGGCAAAATCTTTAGTTTTTCTCTTCACAAAGGCTTCAAGATTTTGTCATCAAACAAATACCACTTTTTCACGGGACACAAGAGTTTATGTGAATAAACTCGTTGGAGCATTGCCCCAGACCGAATAAGCCACAAGCGCGGCAATACTGCGAATGAAAATTCCCGCTTCAAATTTGCCGCTCGGTGGCGGAGTTTATTTCTAAATTTGGTGTGGATCTGTTTAATGTATAAAGGAATTGACAGATCAGTGACAGAACTTCACACCTAACGGACTTGCGCAATTGCCTTTAGGAGATTCTAGAGGAAAACTTGTTTCTATGAATTACGTTATGTTTTGGATCATGGAACAAACTGACTGAACTACCGTCACTTATACTTGCCTTATCTTAAGAAAAAATTTTCTCGAACAAACAAAATCTCCCTGACTACCGTAAACGCTCTAATATGCCCCCATATTTATTTTTGGACCTTTCAGACGGGAGGCTTGTTAGAGGGGGGCGCTTATTTAAAAGTTGTCATTAGCCAGAGACAGAAACATAACATGAAGTCCGGTTACCAAACACGTTTTATGGCAAATAGTGCCTCTGTGTTCCTCTGGCATTTTAATCAGCAATTTCAAAAACTTAAAAAGATACAACCGTACACAGGACGCCTTGTTTTTTTAGCTTTATCGTCTTTACGTCGGGAGTGGAGGGGGGGGGGATGCTTGTTAGAGAGGGGGGCCGGCTTGTTCAAAACTTGAAGCTCTAGACGGGGGGCTT
>JAOBRD020519058.1:0-16975 GCA_027575215.2 Hydrozoanthus sils | reverse complement strand
TTTGACACAATCCTCCTTAACTCGTTTGCCTCTTTGTTGGGATTGGGGGGGGGGGTTATTAGAGAGGAGGGCTTATTTAGACTTGATGCTCTAGACAGGAGGCTTATTAGAGAATCTAAGCTATTCCTATGTCAGTCATCTCAGTCTTTGTGACCAAATGGAATTATGGGTATAAAATTCTGAGTTAACATACTCAGCATGATAATTATAATTAACACAATGGTATTAGTGTTAATGGCCGTAGTACATGTTGCAAAATGGTGATTATATCATTGCAATGAAAATAATGTTCATTACTAAAGAGTTACTTCCATAAGTACTCCATTTAATCACATCAAATATCAACTTTGAAAACCTAAATTAACACAAATGCACTTCAGCGATTTAGATCATACAAGTTCTGGTATGTTATCATGTTGTTATGCTAAACTTTTGTTTAGTTATTGGCTATTTTGTTTTATCTTGGCTAATAGTAACTGGCTATTTTCTACACGCCAAGCTTCCATTCTGAGAGGGATTTGGAAAATACATTAGGATGGCTTTGTAATTTGCTAAATAATTAAGGCAACACCATATAGTACAGTATTGCCTTATAGTAAATCTTGATGAAGGTTCTGTAAGCTAAAACCCTAGAGGAACGAATATAGGCTGTGCATAAAATCATCATTTTGGAATTTTTTAACAAAGAATTTTACAACATAACCTAATCTTGTTTTTTAGTCATGTTATGGTTGGTTTTTAGTAAAACTCCATCGTAATTTGATTCCAGTTTCGTGGTGCTTTGAATGCAGTGACCAAATTGTTAGAAGCACACACAAAAGATGAAACATCACCAACAGTTGTGACACATAGCAGTGGAAATCATGCACAAGCTCTTGCACTTGCAGCCAAATTACATCATATCCAGGCTGCTATAGCTATGCCACACACAGCCCCTAAGATAAAAAGATCAGCAGTCATTGATTATGGTGCAACTGTGGTGGAATGTGGACCATCACAGCAGGTAAGTAACTATGCAACAGGCTTCAGGGGTTTACCAGCTATTCCAAGAAATATCCTGTAGGAACTTAAGTTGTTGCCAACTGGTAGTTGGCTGCAGGGGTTTAGCAGGTATTCCAGGTAATATTCTGTAGAATCTTAGGTTGTTGCCAACTAGTAGCTGGTAGCAGGGCTTACCAGCTATTCCAGGAAATATCCTGTAGAAACTTAGGTTGTTGCAAACTATTAGTTGGCAGCAGGGGTTTACCAGCTACTCCAGGAAATATTCTGTAGAATCTTAGGTTGTTGCAAACTGGTAGCAGGCTGCAGGGGTTTGCCAACTATTCCAGGAAATATTCTGTAGAATCTTAGGTTGTTGCCAACTGGTGCAGCAGGGCTTACTAACTATTCCAGGAAATATTCTGTAGAATCTTGGGTTGTTGCCAACTGTTAGTTGGCTGCAGGGGTTTGCCAGCTGTTCCAGGAAATATCCTGTAGAATTTTAGGTTGTTGCCAACTGGTGCAGCAGGGCTTACTAGCTATTCCAGGAAATATTCTGTAGAATCTGAGATTGTTGCCAAGTGGTAGTTGGTAGCAGGGCTAACAGCTATTCCAGGAAATATCCTGTAGAACCATAAATCATTGTCAAAATATGGTAACTAGTTGACTGCAAAACTTACAAGCCTCTCCAGAAAACATCATTTAGAATCTTAGATTGTGGGCAAATGGTAGTTGGCTGTAGTCATTTGATTGATAAAATGGGGGTTGATAAGAAAGCTTTATTTTTTTACTCTGGGTAAGCTGAAGGTGTACCAACATAGTAAGGGGACTTTTGAACTTTATATTTCAACGAGTCTTATTGTTTGCAACAAATCGGCAGGTGCAAACAAATGAAAATGGTTGTTAAATATGATAATTACTGCATTTTAGTCATAGACAAATCATGATGTTGAGTTCAGTTTGTTTGTTTTTTGGTTCACTTAGCTTCATAAAAAACGTCAAGTCGTCTAACTGTTTTAGTAGAAACCAACTAGTTTAATACTACCTTCGAATTTAAAACATTTAAAATGAGTGTTTAAAGAATCTGACATTGTTTTTTTTTAAACCATCAGCAGTATCTTGATAGTATGCTAGTTGGTTTCTACTAATTAATAAAAACTGTCAGTATTTTTTTTTTATTCTTACAGATTAACTTTTTTAATGATTCTATTATTGTTCTTTCTGATGGTGTGTAATTGAAAATTAATAATAAAGATGAGATTAAAATTTCCTTCTTAAAAATGCAATCATACACTTGAAATGAATACTTTTGCTTATATTGAGTTCATATAGGCATCATTGAAGGTTTGTGTTTCCATTGCTTTTAGGACAGAGAAAGCACTGCTGCTCGCCTTTTGCAAGAGTATGGCCCTCATTCATATCTCATTCCTCCTTATGACCACCCCGATATTATTGCAGGTCAGGGCACCATGGCTGTGGAGATATTGGAACAGGTAAAAAAAAACAAATCTTCGTGACCATTATTATCTAGTGAGCGAGCATCACATATGTCAACATAGAGCTTGCACTGTTCCCTCAAGCCAGCACTGTAACCACTTCTAGAAGCTGTAATTTTCCAAATGAAAAAGAGTAAATACGTAATCGGCGGCGCAGTGGCTGAGCACTTAGCGTTTTCTTGGTAGGCCTAGGGTCACAAGTTCGAGCCCTGGCCAGATCACTGTGTTGGATCCTTGACTTGAGCAAGACACTTTACTTGACTTGTTCCAGTCAACTAAGCTATATAAATGAGTACCAGTTCAGCTGGGGGCTAACCTGCGATGGATTAGTGCCCTGTCCAGGGGGAGTCAAAGACTCCCATCTGATTAACACTATGGAAACCAGAAATAAGCGCCGGTCTAATGAGCCACCTAGGCACGTGAAAGTATTTAGCTTGTATGTAGTATTGGCTTTTTCATAGTGCATTACGAATGTGTCATACCCGGTATTAATTTATGTCTTCATAGAGTTTTTTTCTTTTTAAGGTACCAGATCTGGATGCAATCATTGTTCCTGTTGGAGGAGGCGGAATGTTGAGTGGAGTGTGTGTTGCTGCAAAAGCTATTAAATCCTCTATCAAAATATATGCTGCCGAGCCACTGAACGCTGATGATTGCGCCAAATCATTTGCTGCAGGTCACAGAGTACCTTTACCAGGTAATGCCAAATGTTTAGTTGTAGTACTTCTTTCACAACTATGCATCTTTTAAGATTACATTAATTTGGGGTTCCTTCCCAATATATGCAGCCTATTTCTCAATTAAGTAGATTCCTGACTCTTCAATACCAAGAGTACTTAACTGTACTTCCAATAAGTGTGTCACCGTTTTCTTTAGAGTACTTTCTTTTCCAAGACTACATTACTCTCCATCCCAGCAATACTCTCTGATTTCCAAACGCACCCAAGAACACTTTACCTTATCTTCAATGCAGAAAAACGTTATCGTCCCTCCCAAGAGGGAGTTATCTTCCTTTCCAGGGTCACTTTACCTTCTCTTCCATGCAGAAATACGTATTCTTCCCTCCCAAGAGGGAGACCAGGAAGTTATCTTCCTTTCAAAGAATACTTTACCTTCTCTTCCAGAAGTACGTTGTCTTCCTTCCTAAGAGAATCTTAACTTCCTTTCCAAGAATACTCTACTTTGTCCTCAATGCAGAAATACGTTATCTTCCTTCCCAAGAGGGAGTTATCTTCTTTTCCAAGAATAATTTAACTTGTCTTCCATGCAGAAGTACTTTATCTTCCTTCCCAAGAGGGAGTTATCTTCCTTTCCAAGAATACTTTACTTTGTCCTCAATGCAGAAATACGTTATCTTCCTTCCCAAGAGGGAGTTATCTTCTTTTCCAAGAATACTTTATATTCTCTTCCATGCAGAAGTACGTTTTTTTCCTTTCCTAGAATAGTTTACCTTCTCTTCCAGAAGTACGTTATCTTCCTTCCCAAGAGGGAGTTATCTTCTTTTCCAAGAATACTTTACCTTCTCTTCCATGCAGAAGTACGTTATCTTCCTTCCCAATAGAGGGTTATCTTCCTTTCCAAAAATACCTTACCCTATCTTCCATGCAGAAGTATGTTATTTTCCTTTCCTAGAATAGTTTACCTTCTCTTCCAGAAGTACGTTATCTTCCTTCCCAAGAGGAAGTTATCTTCTTTTCCAAGAATACTTTACATTCTTTCCATGCAGAAATATGTTATCTTCCTTCCCAAGAGGGAGTTATCTTCTTTTCCAAGAATACTGACCTGCGTTTTCTGTTGCATCTATAAAATCAGCCTTCTAAGAAGATAGGTAACATAATGTGCGTACTAATAAGAAGTTCGAAGACAAAAGTCCTATGGTGAACGCACTATTAGACATGCGCCTTTATTTAGGGCATGTCACATTCAGCGCAACACGAGGGGACTTAGCGCCGTCCTTCTAGCTATCTAGGTAAAAAAGTTCAATTTTCAATTGGTATTTTTAGGGTATTTATGGGACTTTTCCGACATTCACCCCTACCCTTTTCGTCGCAGAGTAATCCCTGGCCAGTAGCATCTTACCGTCATTCCGCTTTCAGGTGACGTTTCTTGCCTTTGACACTAAGATTCCCGGCCCTATGAGTATTTTCCGTTCCTATGTTGTGTTACCTATCTTCTTACCAAGGCAAATTTTGTAGATGCAAGAAAAAACGCAGGCCTTTTTTACCCTTCTATTTGGTTTCGCGTGGTCGAACAAAATTGTAAGCGTTACTAGCAATTGCTTTCGATTTTTCGAAAGGCATGAAATGCCAAAGGCATCAAAGCTGTCATGTAATCAAAAGGGCACTGTCACTCATCGACCGATCATTAAATTTTCGTGGCCAGGGCCCTTATTTTTCGATTATTGTAAGTATTTTGAGTCCTCAAACGCATACATTTGAAACCTTTTAAATAAATTTGGAATTCCGAGAATTTTTTTCCTTAACAATGTCATATTCTTTAAACACTCGTTTTAATTGTTTTAAATTCGAAGGTAGTATTAAACTAGTTGGTTTCCTTTCTCCGTGACGTGTCTGCTCGTGCGTAACGCTGACGTTAATTTATTTGTCGGTTGTGGCAGGCTAAATAGTAAAAAATTTTAAAATAGTAATCTCAAATCCCATTTCATACCTTTGATTTAAGTTGACTTTGCGCAAACATATTCTTGTAAGGTCCACCCAACACAATTGCTGATGGCTTAAAGACTAGTCTTGGGCTAATAACCTGGCCGATCATACGAGACAGTGTTAGTGACGTCATCACAGTTACGGAAGAAGAAATAATTGCGGCCATGCGGCTAGTTTGGGAACGAATGAAATTGATCGTCGAGCCTTCAGCAGCAGTGGGTGTGGCAGCTGTTCTGACGAAGAAATTCAGATCACTGCCTGAACAAGATTTAAAGAAAGTTGCTGTTATATTCTGCGGAGGTAACGTTGATCTTGAAAGCCTTCCATGGTTGAAATAAGCAGTTGAATACCCGCTGGTGTTACCTTTGCCCTCAGTAAAACCTGGCCTTCGTGGCAATCCAAGCAAAATCAAGAGCTACATCTTGGGAATACACGATCAAAAACAGCAAAGGTTTAGGCTGCAAACGTAGTGCTGGAAACGAACTCAAAATTATAATCCTTGACTCCGGACCCCTCTGGTAGTCGTAGAATCGTTAAAACCGGTCTATATCGACACAACGCACCAATGGGTATTTGTTGAAAACTTTTAAATTTTTTAAACGAGTTACTATATGTTTAGAAAACTAAAATAGCTTGTTTACAATCCACTAGATATGAATACTCGAAGTTAGATAGGCCATTTGATTTTGCGAGAATTATAGGAGGTACAGAAATTAGAAAATAGGAAACATAGCTTTGAGTTGATTTTAAGTTATCCAAACAATACATGATTACCTGGATAAGAAACAGCATTTTTGTTTGTTATTACATAGAGGACCTTAACCAGCCGAACTTTTTACCAAGATTTCAGTTTTTCAAAAACTAGTTTGGGGAGTCAGGATGGCCGAGTGGTTAGCGCTCGTGCCTCCCATCTCTGTAGACCCGGGATTGAATCCTGGGTTTGCATGTGGGCTAAGATTTGTTGATCTTCTTCCGACACCGAGGGTTTTTCTCCGGGGTTTCCGGTTTTCCACCCTCCACAAAACCTTTCACGCCGAGATCTGTGCCGTCGAGCGATTAAACAAAAGCCACTCGCTTGGGAGAATGGGCAAATACTCCCAGCGTAACGACGATAAATAAAGTTAGTTTAGTTCTAATCATTGGACTTTAGTTAACCAGGACGGTAAAGAAATAAATGAATATACGCTAACACTTCAAAAGATCAAGGAACCCTCAATCTCTTACTACTCACTTAGCGTACGTTCACAATGTTGTGTCCTTGAGCAAGACTCTTAACTGGACTTGTTCCAGTCGACTCAGCTCTATAACTGATTAACAGCTTCTGCTGGCGACTAACCTGGAATGGGTTAGCGTCCTGTCCAGGGGGAGTCAACGACTCTCGTTCGCCCCTAGTGGTTCATGTAGGCCCAGGAAAGGATCTAGTTAGCGTAAGGGGGGGGAGAAACTGTAGCACACAACAACAAAAACTAGCAGCCTATTTCTTTCTAAGTCGTCGTTGATGTTGCCATCCCCGTTGCTCAGTGGCGTTTGAAAATTAACTGCACATTAATCTCCATGAAGAGTTAGGGCTTGTAAGAGCAAAGCTCAAAGCTAATTTCTTTTCTCGTACAAAGTGGCCCATCAAGTCGGTGCTTATCCCCGATATGAGAATCTTTGACTCCCTCTAGACAGGATACGAATGCACCGCTGGTTAGCTAGCCTCCAGTGGAAACTCAGTGGTACTGAGTTATACAGCTTGCAGCTAGTAGTGTCGACTGGAACATGTCGGTAGAATGTCTGTTAGAGAACTCAACACAGTCGTTGTTCAGTGGCGTTTGAAAACTAACTTCATATTAATTCCCATGAAGATTTAGGGCTTGTAAGAGCAAAGTACTTTATCTCAAAGCTAATTCCTTTTCTCGTACAAAGTGGCCCATCAAGGCGGTGCTTTTCCCCGATGTGATAGTCTTTGACTCCCTCTGTAGACAGGATACGAATGCACCGCTGGTTAGCTAGCCTCCAGTGGAAACTCAGTGGTACTCAGTTATACAGCTTGAAGCTAGTACTGTCGACTGGAACATGTCGGTAGAATGTCTGTTAGAGAATTCAACACTGTCGTTGCTCAGTGGCGTTTGAAAACTAACTTCACATTAATCCCCATGAAGAGTTAGGGCTTGTAAGAGCAAAGCACTTTATCTCAAAGCTAATTCCTTTTCTCGTTTAAAGTGGCCCATCAAGTCGGTGCTTATCCCCGTATGAGAATCTTTGACTCCCTCTAGACAGGATACGAATGCACCGCTGGTTAGCTAACCTCCAGTGGAAACTTGGTGGTACTCAGTTATACAGCTAGCAGTGTCGACTGGAACATGTCGGTAGAGTGTCTGTTAAAGAACACGACACAGTAATCTGTCCGGGGCTTGAACTCGTGACCATAGGATAACGAGCCGAACACACTAAGGGACCGCTCAAAAAGTGTAGGAGAGTTTTGGCAGGAACAGAAGAGATGGATCACCTGATTTTCGATGCCTTTAATTACTGCATATCACATTCGGCGCAACACGGGGGGACTTAGCGCCGATCCGCTAGCTATCCAGGGAAAATGTCAATTTTCAATTGGTATTATTTAGGGTAATTTTTAAACCGAGAGAAGTACCCCCTTGAGGGCGTAGGAGCAAGTAAATCTCAAAGTCTCTTTGTCTCAAGATGTGAGTATGTGGTTTCCGCGATCAGTTTTTTTTACCTTTTTGTAATTGAAATGATCTCTTCAATTGTTAATATTATTGTACTTATGTTTGTGGAATAGGAATAGATGGCTTTATTAAAATCACTTGGCAGTCTTCTAAGACTGAATTGCATGATTATTTACGACTAAAATATGTATAACTATATTTACAAAGCATGTACTAAAAATGTTCCAAAAAATTACTATTCGACAATCATCATCTGAGGCTATAAGAGCAATCATTCCTGGGAGGTAATAGGTGGTACAGCTTGTGTTCTGGACTAGATACAATTGACTCAAAAAACTTACTACATTGTTCTATACGTCTGCCCTTTAAAGAATCCATGTTAAAAAATGGGAGGTTGTCACAATACAAAAGGCCTGGCGAGATTAAAGATAATGCGCGTTTTTGAATGCGTTCCAGATCATTCCAAAAATAGTCAGGCAGTGCATGATGGTAAGGAGGGGCACAATATTCTAGAACGGGTCTTATACAAGTTAGATAGAAACAAATGATATCGCGTGCTGGAACATTGGCGCGTTTAAGCAATAAGAGAAAAAACTTCCGCTTATTAGCCTTTTTGATTACATCTGCGATGTGGTAATTCCATTTGAGCGTGTTGGTTATAGTAACACTTAACACTTTAACACTATCTACATGTTCAAGTTCTTTAGAGTTGATAGTAATTGCTTCAAACTGGTGTTTAAATTTCTTGAAGTCAATAATCAGTTCCTGCATTTATCAGGCTTTAGCTGTAGTTTGTTGGTGGTAGACCATTGCTCGACAGCTTCGACGTTGACTTGAATTTCACTTTGTCCTCCCTTTAAGACCACTTCGGCGAGCGTTGTATCATCTACGTAACTTGTAACTCAGTTTTATAGTCCTGTTTGTATTTAATTACCTAGTATCTTTTCATTAATTATTACGACTTCAAATATTTATATCAGTCTCATTCGATTAGTTTACAAACTATTTTCAGACTGCCAGTATCATCTGCTTTTTTTCTTTTCTTATAATTAAAAATTAATATGTAAAATTTAAGATAAAAATAAACTATATATTGTTGTTGTTATTATTGTTTTATAGCTCCATATAGATATCCATGATTTCCGTTAGCTTGTCTTTCTCTGCTTCGATAGTTTTACGCCACGTAACCGGCGTGGTCGTCCTCTGTTTCGCCTGCCTTCTGGTGTCCAAGCAAGTGCGATTCTGGTATTGTTTGATATTGCCAGAATCGTAGTTATCGGCACCTTGAAGAGAACCTACACTCCAATAATTATTTTTGATATGTTTAAAAACATCAGTTTGGTATTCCACTTACTGAAGTCACAACGTGAAACTGAAAAGAATCAGCTCTGTTGCCTTGTTCGGACTGTTTTATTGCTTGCAGTTTTCGTAAAACTATCCAGTAGAAGAGAATTAAAAACGTTTTCCTTTTTAAGCAACTTCACAAAAAGCTTGCGTTTCTTCGATAACAAACTGCAGTTTGAAGTTGTGATGCCATGGCTCTACTGATCGCGGGCGCAAAGATGGCGGCTCCCTTAGCATTCTGTAACAAAGTATTAAGCACAATCTATACTGACTCGCTTTATCGTATTTTCAATAGTTAAGCTAGGGAGATCATGTTGCGTTTAAGCTGGTCGCTTTCGGTTTATTCAGCTTGACCGCCGAAACTATGTTTCAATAAAGAAAAACATCTTTGGCAAATGATGATAGATAAGATTATATGCGGATTCCTTTGGATAGAAAATGTTTCATCTATGGGCGCGTTATCTGACCCGAACGCGGATTTGAACGTAAAACGTGGTTTCCCACTAAACGTAATCATTACAGTAGCAATGATTGACAAAATACACAAGGTTCCCGCGGAATGCTTTTAAGACAAAATTGGGTTTACTTGAGATCGACTATCTTACGATATAGGAGTAAGAGTGGTTTTTAGAACAAGCAGAATAAAGCTGAACGAATGCCAGTTCGAAGCTAGAGAGTTTGTTAAAGTCTTGAAGCAGAAAAACATGTAAGACCGAGACACCAAGCAAGAATAAAAATACGGTAACGTTCCTTGTACCAAGTCGAGTTACATCTTCGACAGAGCTATTCCCCATGCTACAGTTCACCTTACAAGTTTTTTTAAACTGTCTTTAACGATACGGCGATGAGACGCCCTAACTATTACCTTTTATCGAGTCCTAAGCAGATGATCTTAAAACATGTAAGAAAATAACGTTGGAGTGCAGATTCTCCGAAATTTATCAACTTTTTTTGTTGGTCAAAAGTTTCTATTTTTCATTACTCGCCGACACACTGAATAGTCATATTTAGACAAATAATGTTGATTAATTTAGAGTTTTGTGTTTGAGTTTGTTGGGGAATTTTAACCATGAATGGCACTGGGGAGTTATCGTTACTGACTACGTCATTTTTTAAAAAAAATTGTTTGTTTATTATTCGGTCACTTGTTGCTCCCGCCCGGGACTCAAACCCTCCAATAATTCGAAGGTTTTTTATTTTCTTGATATTTCTCGAGTGGTTAATTAAAGAACTACAAAATTTGTTAACATTTAGCTGACTTTAAGAGCTTTTTTTTCGCTGAGTGGAATAATATCGTGGCGTTTGCTGTTTCGGTCTGGCCTACGCGTGGCCTGAGTAGTCTTGGTGTGGCCCACGCGGGCACAAACCAGAAGAAAACGACTTCAGCTCGTTTGATATAGCCCTTAATTACTCAGTGTTTACAGCTCAGATGCCTTCAGGCTACAATTCATTTACGACAGTAGAATTTCTCTACCTGATAATCTGTGTTATCAATCTACAATCTTTAAAACTGTTTAAAAAAACAACAAACAAAACCATTCAGCTCGCCCTTTCGTTTAACACCTTATCTGAAGTAGAATATAGACAACACCTGGATTTGCTTTAGCTACTAATTTAGTCATAAAACTCATTTAGAATTACAGCTGTCTCTCTTGACCATCAATTACGTTGGCAATATATTATATGAGATTTGGAAAATTTTGACTTACACTAAACTAATATAAGGCATAAATTTTATGGTGTATTTGGCCCACTGTGATTTGAGTGTGGAAAAAAAAAACAACGCAACTTGTTGTTAACTTACTTCAATGTTGGCTACATTTTTTGCGAGCGGAAACTTCAGTATAGATCATTTACTTAGGATGGAAGAATTTAATGCTATAAAAATAGAAGGCAGGAGTTATGTGACCATAAAAACTGTTCCTAGTTGTGCACGTACTTGAAACAGAGATTTAATAGAAAAGGGTAAAAACAGCTTAATTGAGATACACAGATAGATATTCATTGGTTTAGCGCGGTTTCTGAACGTGTCGCCGCAAAAAACACAACAGATGCTGGAGGTGGAGCGTGATTAAATTTGGTTAGCACCCATCTATAAGATTAATAAGCTTGACAAACGTACGTGGTGAAAGAAAAGAAAGTCAAGTTAATTGAACTTACTTCAAATGAAACAGATCTAGAGCGGATTGAGCTCTGGACCAATTTCTTAGAAGACGCTTTTTAATGTAGAAAATCTTTGTTAGAACATCTGCAAAACGAAAAAGAAACATTTATGTATATATAAAAGTTAAAAAAAAACTTGGCCACGCGCCCGTTGAACTCTGACAGCCGATTTGCGTAGTTTTCGCGAGCTGTTTATGCGATATGACGCAGCGAAGCTCTTTTTCTTCTTATTCATTTTGGTTTTTGACTGAGATTAATGGCCTCAAATGCAATCTGCAAGACAAAATGCTATTGTCATCAATCATAGTCATGTAAGTATGTTTTTAGCAACATTAAAAAAGTTCTCGATTCCAAAATTGCAGCAGACGGGAAACTAATTTGAAATGAAACAAATTTAAAGTTACTCTATAACTCTAAAAACTGAAAAAAACTTTGGGTTTGAAACACTCCAAATCTACGTACAGCCGGAAAGCTGGTAGTAGACTTGTGTATAACAATGGCAGTTGTAAAGACTTTTGAAAGACGTACAGACTTCTATGTTTTTCAGTAAAATTGCCAAATTACACAGACTGAAAAGGCCGTCCCTAGCTCACTCGCCACTTCTACTTTTTTTAAGTCGGTAAAAATCGGGAGATGTCATGATCACACCACTGTACAAAAAAAACTGAAACTATGAAAGTATTAAATACAAAAAAATATGTACATATCTCAATAAAACTAATGCAGTGGAATACAAATTTATAGAGATATTTTTATTTTCGTAAATCTATGTTAAAAACTATATTAACTCACTTAGATTTAAAACTACATAAGGACGTTACATTCACAATATCCTTGAGAAGAGAGGTTTCATCCAGTTGATTGTTCGTGGAAAGAAAGAAACTTAAAGACATCTTTTTACCGAGGAAATACAAATGGCTCTCAAGGGTTATCAGGCTTCTAGAGTCGTCCGAAAAATGCTTGCAGCCTTGTTTTGAAGTTGTATATTTTCTAGAAACAGACGACAACTTTTAAAATGACACACAAAAGTTGCAAAGATTTCGTTTATGTTATAAACGATTACTTTTAATTCCTTTGTATTTAAGTTATCCTTAAACCACTTTTGACTGCTCTCAGATCATTCCTCTTTGGGCAGACGTCTTTCCGGAACATTCTACGCAGTCGGAAATCACTGAAATTTAAGTGAAAAGACAATACACAAGGTTTATCAGATGTCTCAATCTATACTCTAATCGTTACATAATCAATAAACTGGTACAGAAGTGGTGTACTGAATAGACCCCTTCACGGTTGTAATTGCATGTGCATCATGGGTAGTTGGGACAAGAATTACAAAGAGTCTAGTAACGAACTGAGAATTATCAACATTATCTCGCAAAATCATACGTTTTGAACGCTCGGCTTTTCAGACAGGCAAAGAAAGTTCGCATTCTAACCACACGCTGATTTCTGGCCCAGTTGGCCGAAAATTACTTGAGAAATAATGGAATCTTGTTAGAAGTTTATTGTTTTCGAGCGAGTCAGTTCCGCACGATCGCTCTGGAAACAACACATTTGCCATGAGATTAGACGGTTTTCGTGTAATTTGTAACTAAACACGCCAAAAGTTAGCAGGTGTGTAGGATTAGAGCTGCCCTTTGCTGTCTGAGAAGCAAAGTGTTTGAAATGAAATTGTCTGTGAGCCACCGTCGAAAAACTCTACTTCGCTACTCGGCTTTCTACAATTCTTGCCCCAGTTACCCAAGATGCAATAACAATCGTGAAGGGGTCTGTGCTACCTGTTGCCTGAAAGCAAAGAAAAGGGACGCATTACAGTTGCACGTATTTAAAAATTAGCAAACGTGAATTAACTTAGCGAAACTCGGTTTCGTCTCAGCATTGATCGTCCGCTCTCTCGCAAATCTCAACGCGTAAACTAGACTCTCCAAAGTCTTTCAGTACTGATTTATATTTGTCGCGATATGCATCATGTAAAAACACACGAGAAGAAAAAACTGCTTTTCTGTTGGTTACAAATTAATGACCGATTGGTACTTTATTAGTACATATTTGGAAAATTCGGCGGCGATCAAATTTGCGATATGTGCGTCATTTTCTTTTTCTATCATATTTGTTTGATCTATAAATACGATCTATTAAAACTAACCGAATTGCATGAAACTCTAGACATTCTACGAGTGCTTTGCAGCTAAGTAGCCTTCCTGCTAGAAACCATATCTCGACACCTGAAACCACAACAAAGAATTCGAAGCGTGGCCCAGTTTTTCGGTTGATTACAATCCCTTAAATAAGAATCACAAGGTTACCTTTTTTGCATTATATACTGATTTTAGGTTTCTATAAGAACCAGTTTTGATAAAAGTGCACTTTTCGTCTAAGACTTGTAGTCATGAATGCCAAACATGACAAAAAGCTAAATTAATGATCAAGGATCGACTCGAGTGTATAAACTTACTAAGATGCTTTTCTTCGTGCTAATATCGACCAACACATCAGGCTAAAGCTATGTCATTTATTTTCAACTCAACGATATTTTTTACATTTCTAGTTATTACTTGGATAATTTGTGTCAAAAACTGGCTTAAGTAGTGCTTCAAGATTGCAGTTACTAAGTTAGTTTAGTGCGTAATCGATTGACTTTCTCACTAATAAACAAATCGTTCCCGTGCATTTACTAATTAGGAACTAGAAGCATATGAGTGTTAAAATGGCCATTTTCCAGAACTTCGCAGCTTATATAATATAATTATTTATGATATTTCTAAATTTAGTGACAAACCTAGAAACCAGAAGAACTTTGGTCCCATATTCTCATCATTTCAGTGCATCGGTTTGTCAATATATTTGCACCTGAGGTGGCATTTATCAAGTTGTCTGCGTTCCCATGCAAGAATCGACTGCAATATGTAAATACACGCTTTTTTTATAAACACAACTTTATAAGAACAACGATGCTCAGATCGGCCAAATTAAGCTAGAAAGAAGAAGAACATTGGTCACATATTCTCATCAATTCAGTGCATCGGTTTGGCAGCATATTTGCACCTGAGGTGCCGGGCATCTATCAAGCTGTCTGCATTCCCAAGAATCGCCTGCAATATACACGCTTTTAAGAACAACGAGGCTCAGACCGGCCAAAATTTAAGAACAATTCAAGAACAAACTGACACTTGGGCTGGATAACTGATTTTTTTAAAACTAATTACTGAACAATACAGAGTGCAGTTTATCATCACTACACTAGAAATCGTCTCGGCAGGAAAATGATCAGCTGCGAATCCACGATAAATCCGCAAGCATGGATTGGTCAAATTCGTTTTCCAGTTCGTGTATTGCAATACAAGTAAGGCTTAGTTTTTCGTCGATTTAAATGCACATAGCAATAAGAACAGTTTAAGAACAATTTGAGGCTCAAATCGCCAAAATATAAAGAACAATGAGCCTCGGCCAAATTTACTGGTTCTTATAAGAAAAAAGCGTTTAACGAGCGGATACGGCATAAAAATAAATAGAAGAAAAAGTTATCCTGTTGAGCATTGATTATGAAAAGTATAGTTTTGTCTGTGATATATTGCATGCACAAAAAAATATTGCGAGTTAGTGAGTCGAACATCATTCAACAGTTATATTGCCATGTTAGAAAAATTGTCGTTATGGTGAAAAAAAAAACACGCTTGAAATGTTGATTAATAGTAACTTTTACCACAACAACAATAATTTTTTACTTGGCACTCCTTGAAGTTGTATTGCATTTGGAAGAAAGTACAAAGTAACTATGGGAATATAAAAAATCATCAAAGATGGGCGCCATCGATTCATGCAGAATAGCACGAGCTAATCTGGTTCAATTGCTACGGGTCGAGAGTAAATTAATTGGAGCAAAACTATATCAAACTCAAGGCAAAATACATTTTGATTTTAAAGCTCATAAACACAATCAAACAGCAATTAAACAAATATTAAGCAATCAAACAAGCCAAAAAAACAAAGACAGACAAACAAGTAGACACATTTATAAAATTCAAACTTCAAACTTCATTTATTTCGCATTTCATATTTTACCGGTCAGTGAGAAACGAAATATATTTAGGTCAAAATATTGGTACAAAAGTAAGTGAAACATGCGCAGGAAAAAGAACTAGATATATAGATGATAGCGAAGGAAATGCCTAGTTTCTAGAAACTAAAGGTTTTCTAGCTAGACACTAGTCTTGTTTAGTGGAAATTTTAAGGTTGGCATAAAAAAGAACGAAAACAACACAAATACAAACAAATGCACGCAAGGGCAAAACACCAAACAAAGGCGATTAGATTTGGACATTTCGTGTGTTTCAATGAGGTGTTTCTTGATTTGTTTTGGAAAAAGAGATGTGTGAGAATCTTTCATTTGTTTTGGTATCTGTTGGCAGAGATCAGCTGCTAAAGCTGATGTAGTTTTCCTGCCGGTATTTGTTCTAAATCAAAATGCAACAATGAGGACAAAAATGTCAAAAACGAGGTAACTGTTCAAGTATAAACTGTTTCAATGGTAACAATTACTCTAAGAGTTATCATCAGCTTTGTGAATTATGCGGTGTCGCACCTTAGAGTTAGATTTGAAGCCGTTTCTTGAACTGAATTCCAGATTTTGAATTCCAGATTTTGGCCCCCACGAATCGAATGTTAAATTTCTTTCATAAGAACCAGTAAATTTGGACGAGGCGCATTGTCAAATTGTTATTAAATTGTTCTTATTTCTATTTGGCGTTTAAATCGAATAAAACTTAGCCTCAGGTACTGCAATACTATATACATTGCAAATGTAAGGAATCAATTTCAGGGCACTGAGGTTTTCGTGTACCGTGTAATTTGAGGCAATACACTGCGATCTGGCCAGCAATCTGCGCCTCGTTCTCATAAAGTTTTTGTTATAAAAAAAAGCGTGTGACTGTGGTGAGCTTAGGGCTTGTTTTTATTTGTTTGTCAGTTTCCAAGCTGGAATGACTTGTTGTAGTCTCATGAATGATAAGAACCAGTCTCGCGGTTAACGAAAACAAAATTCCTCACTACATCGACATGATGACTATCAATCCAGGACCGGGGAAAGGAAGCATCGTCAATGAATCAAAAGTTGTGGCTCAAGAAAACGGATCTTGTAACAGTATTTCGACTTTCAGTTTAGTTTCAAGTTTCTGAGTCCTCAAGTCATAACCATAATATGCAAAAGGTTGATAAACGCAGTTATTTATATTAGAAAAATAGAAAAGCCAGCTGTATTTCAGAGCCTTTATTTAGTGTTGGTTTTAAATTCTTATCAAATGCCATACTCAATCAATTTCCTGATATAAATAACTGCGATTGTAAACCTTTTCAGTTTTTATTCAAACGATTTTGACTTGCACGAGATAAAGTCGAAATAAAATGTTGTTACAAGATCACTCTCGTTTCTTGATCTAAGCCTTGACTTTCGTTAACGATGTTTTCTTTCCTCGAATGGATAGAGTTTATATTGCGATTTATAAAATAAAGCTGATATAACGTGCTTTTTGATTGGCTATGCAGCACGCGTTATTTTTGTATAAAGGCACACTGTGCCTTTATACTAAGCGAGTTTTTTTCGCGATGGAGCTAAGAAAAGAAGACTTTCCAAATTTCTCGTTGAAGTTTGACTTCTTGCCTGAAA
>JAOBRD020518951.1:0-16975 GCA_027575215.2 Hydrozoanthus sils | reverse complement strand
GTAGTTAGGTATTTTAGTTTTAGTAGTTAGGTATTTTAGTTTTAGTAGTTAGGTATTTTAGTTTTAGTAGTTAGGTATTTTAGTTTTAGTAGTTAGGCATTTTAGTTTTAGTAGTTAAGTATTTTAGTTTTAGTAGTTAGGTATTTTAGTTTTAGTAGTTTTTAGGATCGTCATGCGAATTAATGTTATTGTTATTTAGCTTTTTTGCTTTGAGATCACAAACAATCCATCTTACAATGCAAATGGCTTATTGTTGTGTTGAATATATATAGTTTACTTTATAGAAAGTGTGGTGTGCGGTTTTTTTTCACAAGATGTTTGTGCTAAATCCCAAACGAACAAGGCATGACTGAGGCATGAGTGAGTGGGGGTTTTGTACAAACTTCGAGGGAATAAATCCCGTATGAAGCACTTTTTATGTTATGAGCTGTTTATTATGTGTATCGCAATAAGTTTCGTTGGGGGAAAAAATGGACTTGCAATGGACTGTGTCTAGCTCACTTTGACAATCAACAAAAGCGAACACATGCACTTGGTTCAAACGCATTTTTTTATTTGCATGACATTTCAAAGTGCTGTTATAAAAATACAAAACTTACTATCATAATAAAATTTCTTACAAAACAATTTCTAGGTTGTATCACGAAAAATTGCATTGAGAAAATAAAATGGACTTGTTTTGTCTCAGTCTAGTTTACCATGGCAACCAACAAAAGCAAACACACACTTTTTATTCAGAAATGCACTTTTGATTTGAATGTCGTCTTAAAACTGCTGTAACAACAATACAAAATGTCATATCAAATTAAAAACAGACCAATATAACATTGTCTGGTTCTCACATAATGTGTGAATGCACGCTCGTTGTTTACACACTGTCAGTGTCAATGATGTACCGGCGGGTTTTCTTTGGCGACGGCTCTTTGACTGTAGGTGGCAAAGTCGGGCTTTGGTTCAATGTGTTACTCGAAATGTTGAAAGTCCGTCCTTGAATTGTGGCACCTTGGAAAAGAGCCAACAGCTGCTGAGAAGCTGTGCTCTCCTTTACAGTCTTGGTGGCAGTGAGAGACACTGTGGTTTGTCAGATTGCTGCCACTGTTTTCATCAGCGAGTTGAGTTTGTTTAACCCCATAAGTGCTGCTTTGAACCACGGTTTTGTACCGGCGACTTTCGTGTAATTGATTGCCAAAAAGAATGGGCTTTAAGCAAACATTTTTGGTTTAACTGTGCAATAGTCTTTTGGATCTGCTCCCATTCTTGTTTTTGTTTGCCGTTCGTTGTACTCGAGAAAAATGTTTCCATCTGCAGTTTGTTTTTTTCCACATCACCCCATCTCATATCCTTGTGCTCCTGACATCCTCTCGTCCCAAAGAACTGCGTATTATTAAGGCTTAAGCCATAGCGTGTTGATTAGGGCTGCTGAGGACATTTACTTGTGTTTACTAGTAGACTCTGCTTTAGAAGTTATTTCAGTTTTGGTAAACTGTGTAGTCATACTCTGTGGCTTCGCTAGCTTGCCAGCTGATACCAGTTCAACAGAAACTTGTCGGAAGTAATTCCCCGGCTACTCTCGAAAAGGGCGGTTTGACAGATGAAATCTAGTCACTACTTAAAACAACTGACGAAAAGGTGCTGTCTTGGCTCTTACATCTGCAAACGGTTAGAAATTTGCGTCGTTTCAGATAAGGACGTTTAAACCGTAGGCCCCGGGTGGCAGACCTCTCCTTGTTCTGCAGACTTTTCTATCAACTGACCTTACATGAATTGCTGTTCGTATTTTAAGTGTCAGTGTTTAAGGCAAACAGGCCATTGTTAACTGCAATGATTACTAGTTTCCAATAAGACTTTCTTTCCTTAATAATGGAAAGAACGACAAATGATTTTTAGATTAATTGATTCTTAAAAGGACTGATTTTTTTTCCAGGAACTGGAATTTGCAACGTTAAAGGATATAAATTTTGAGGTGAAACCGGTAAGGCAAGGAAAATTCTCCTTAAACATTTCATTAGAAGCCATTTTATCTGACTACATCATTGCTTTAACCATTTTTTTTATTCTTTTGCTTTATTAAATGTTACGTGTATAGCAAAGCAATTGTTAGATCAAGAGAACACTTTGAAACAGATAAGAACTTAGGTAGTAAAATTTCAGTCAGGCATGACAAAATATGAACTCTAGTAACAAAAGGTTGACTCTGACTGAAATTAAAAAAAAAAATCAAAAACAATTTTCCAAACGTTTCGACCATTGACATCAGTCTTCTTCTGAAGGAATGGTTGAAAAGTTTGGCAAACCTTTTTTTAAAATTTTAGTCAGAGTCAACCTTTTATTACAAGAGTTTATATAAAAACTGTAAACATCTTCTACTGAATTGCAGGGAGAACTGTGGACAGTGATCGGCCCAGTTGGTTGTGGAAAGGTGAGTCCATCCGATTGATTAGTTTTTTCTTCAGAATACAGTTTGTGCATTTTGACCTTTGAAATTGCTCAATACGATAGCAGACTGGAGTAGCTTAGGTATTATGAAAACTATTGTAGCTTTGAGAAAGCGAATGATGTTTGTAAAGATTGTAATGAATAAAGTATTTCCCTCATATTCGCCCTAAATGTAAAAGCTAAATCCTTTCTCGAGCCTAAGTGGCCCATCAGGCTGGTGCTTATCTCCGGTTTTTGTAGTGCTAAGCGGATGAGAGTCTTTGACTCCCCCTGGACAGGACACTAATCTATTGCAGGTTAGCTCCCAGCAAAATGGGTACTCACTTATACAGCTGAGTCGACTAGAACAAGTCGTGTAAAGTGTCTTGTTCAAGGACACAACACAGTGGTCTGATCAGAGCTCGAACCCACAATCCTAGAATAACGAGTAGAACACACTAACTCATCTCCACCGCCACGCCGCCGCCGACTTGTCCAAAATCTGCAAGTATGGAAACTTACTATAAGACAAAATTTTGCATGGATAATTGGTGTGTCGACTGCATATGCGCCTGGGTGGCGTATTTCGTGTGTGTTACATGTGTCCTTATGGAAAATTTACCACTTTGACCTTTTCATTTTAATTTTTGTTTTCGCCTTTAAAATTGTTTTGCAGTTTTCTGCTATTTTAAATGGCGATCTTATGCGCTCTACTCAGATATCCGGCTATTCAGTAAAAAGACAATGTTAAATAAAGAATACTAAACCCTTAAACAACCAAGGTTTCTGACCACACCGCTACAGTGGCTATGAAATCAAAAGAAAGACTTAGCATTCTAACACTCGAGGCTTTTTAACAACAAGGAGTCAGAGAACCAGCTTTAGAAGTACTGCGTGGCAAAACCTGTTTTATAAAGCCGTTCCTAACTTGCCCTGTTTTTTGCAGTCTTCCTTACTGATGGCGATCCTGGGCGAGATGCCTGTAACTAAAGGAAGTATAGAGGTGAAAGGTAGAATCGGATACGCTTCCCAGCAAGCTTGGATATTCTCTGGTTCCGTTCGAGATAACATTGTGTTTGGACATGACTTTGATGAAGATAGATACAGAAAAACTATTGCTGCTTGTTCGTTGGAAAAGGTTTGCAATAGGTCAAATTGAATTTGAACGAGTCTTTGGCTGAAAAACACTTTGAATTCAGAATAAATTTAAATAGTTGTCCTTAAGGATTCTCATGTTTCATTTCAAAGTAAGGGCCAGAATCAGTTTTTAAATAATTGTTTTTGTCTTGATTCTCGATTTGTTCAAGACATGGACAATAATGAAAAGCTAAGGAACAAATAACGTGTCTAAAATAAACAAGAAATTCACACTTAACTGTGATGTAAACATGTCCACAACGGAAACACTTGAACTGTTCATTTCTGTGTTGGAGAGTCATAGTTAAGGTCCCTATAAAGCTTATTTTTTTAATTTTCCGATTGAAAGTAAAGCCCTTTCATAGTGGGCTTCTCAAAACTAACCGGCTGGTGGCCGAATGAGCCACCTCTTCCAGTGATTTAGACGCCTCTAAAAGTTGCAAAACCACTTCCAACTAGCACAGAAGAAAATTATTCTTTACCCAAAAGTTCTGTTAGCTTCCACATGTTAAACAAAAAATATCATGGCTCTGTTGAAGAAGTTAGTTTTAGTTTATGAAATCAAACACAAATTATAGCACTGTTTATCGCATTTGGTGACTTTGAGGGCACTGAAAGTGCTTAACCTTGCTCCTTTGGTATTCAGTCACTTACACTGAAGCTTTAACCTTCTCCTCTGCAACATTTTGAGAACCTTGACTGACAGTAATTAATGAAAATAAAACAGTTTCTCGCTGTTCCATTTATACTTTTTAGGCTTGAAACGTGCAATGCTGACGTAGCAGGAGGCATGAGGAAGAGACAATCTTTTTTATCTCAAAACAATGGACTCTGGCTACAATAGTCACATTGCTATAACTTTAATTAACGAGTTACTCCCTTAAAATTGTTTGAAATAAAAATTTTCTTATCTTTTTTAATAGCAATGAAAGTTTTAAACAAAATCCACACAACTCACTGTTGCTACCTCACAGGTTACCAGTCTCCGGTCTGCTCGGTCAAAATTTACTTTCCAATTTTTTTGGTTAAAAAGCATACTTAGTCCTGACATGGATTTTTTTTTCTTATTTCAATTTTGAGTTCTTTGATGACAACAGTTTTAATCTAAAAAGTAGAAAATTAAGCTTGATAGGGACTTTAAGGCAATTTCTTAAAAAAAAAAACCAGAAAAAAGAATACTAGCCAATGAGTGATTGTTAAGCACCAATCATCGTTGTTAAAGTACTGTATTCGATCTGTGTTTAATAGGATCTCGCTCTTTTACCAAATGGGGACAAGACGCTTGTTGGCGAAAGAGGTGTGGCCCTCAGTGGAGGCCAAAAAGCAAGAATTAATCTCGCACGGTAACTTGAATCAATACTTGCTTTGGTTTCATTTCTTTTTCTTGCTGCTCATAGTTACCCCTCTAACTTCTGCTCTTGTGTTTATTTCAGGGCCGTATTTTATGATGGAGACGTTTTTCTGCTGGACGATCCGCTTAGTGCAGTTGACCCCCACGTAGCAAAACACTTGTTTGAAAAGTATGTTGCTGTCTTAGTACGAAACAATGCTCTTTAAAATCTTGTTACAGTACACTTAAACTTGGAAACTTAACAAGCAGACGTGCTAAAAGTGGTTTTATTAATCGTGCACACATCGTTTTGCAGACTGACCGAAGTTTAATTTAAAAATGACGTTTTCCTACGGTTTTGAAAGTTACTCCCCAAGTTGAACTGTTAATGAAAATAGTTGATACACATCATAAATATCAGTTGAAGTTTTGGGTTTTGACATTAAAACCATACAAAACTGCTGTTGGACAGATTGGAGCAGTAAATTCAAAAATTTCTGCAAACTTTTTTTGTAATATCTGTTTGTTTTCCCAGATGCATTAGGGGTGTGCTAAAAGACAAACTGTGTATTCTTGTGACGCACCAGTTGCAGTTTATTGGAAAATCGACTGGAGTCATCTGTCTGGATGAGGTAGTTGATGTCTCTGTTTTGTCAGAGGTGGTATCGGGAGTTTACAGAATCATTTTTTTGTGTTCATTGTGGATAAGAGCAAACTACTGTTTAGGAAAGAAACCTTTATCTTCACTGAAAAACTGAACAAGTGGATCGTTAGAGCGTTCTTTGGCTCCCTTTCCCATACTAGTGCCCCATACTTTATAGTGTAAAGAAGATTCAACATAGATATTTTTAAGAAAGGGGATCAATTGTCAGCTTCTTAAAGTTGCAACAGACAATTACCTTTTCATAATTGAAAAGCTTTTCAAAACCATCAATACTCCAGATTATTGCCTTATTCGTAGGGCCGTTGTATCAACCAAGGCACGTATTCAAAACTCATTGAAAGAGGCTTTGATGTTAACTCTCTGGTTTCTGGCCATGGAGACACAGATAGTGCTATCGACACAGACCGCTGTACTTTCGAAGAGGCTCTTCCATCGCACGCATTTATTATGCCAGAACGTAACAAGGAACAGCCTTACAGTTCTGTAAGCTTGCAACCAAGGTCGGTTAGGTTTAACAGGTCCCTTAGCACTCCAGCTGTGAGTGGTGCCGATGTTCAGTGCAGACAAAGAAGTGCAACATTGGAGGATATCTCTGATTTGCCATCGATTACAACCTTAAAGATCCAGGTACAGGACTTTATTCTGCATGATTTTGTAAGATAATACCTCGAAAAATAAATATAGCAGTTTCTTGTAATATATATATCTTTTTCTTACCCTGTCGGTTTCAAACTTGAGAACATATTGTGCTGTTACGTTTTAGGGACCTAAACGATCCTCCAAAAAGTTGGTTTTAGCATTTAATTGTAGAAGTCTATAATTTCGTAATCAATTCGTAGCAAAACAACTAATTTTGTGCTGAGCTAAAGCGAGAGTAATTGTTGACAAATCATAGCTGGAACCGAATGGTTCGATCTTGTTCCATAGAGGTAAGTAGTCTATGTGTGTATTGAACCTGACTGTTGGGCTAGATGACCACCGTGCCTTTGATCCCTGTACGCTGAACATTGTATTCTACTGCAAGTACACGCATCGGGCAGAAGGATTTCACTAAGACCAACACCCTAAGTGATTAAAATGAAAATATTGACATAATTTTATGTT
Source organism: Hydrozoanthus sils (assembly GCA_027575215.2). Lineage (NCBI taxonomy): Eukaryota > Metazoa > Cnidaria > Anthozoa > Zoantharia > Hydrozoanthidae > Hydrozoanthus > Hydrozoanthus sils. Next base: position 10,325 of record JAOBRD020518951.1, on the reverse strand, counting down.
TCGCTGAAAAAATAGTTTGGGTATATCCTTAGTGCAATTTTGTTCAGAGCTTGTTATTTCATGTTAAGACTGATAGGAACGGAAACTTCTTCGAACTGCAAGTTCTGCTTCAAGTAGCCTTCCTCACTGCATTTAATGGATAAGTAACATTAAAATTTGTAATATAAAGTGTAAATTGTTGCTATATATACGTTTACTGTAAATGAATCATACTATTATGTTTTTTGGGCATTAAGACTGCAATTGCTAACCAGATTAAGTCCGTTTTCATACAGTTACGAATAAACTAGCTTAGCTATTTGCTTTTCTATTGTTATAGCCAGTTGAAGCTGAGGAGAACGTTGAAGTAGAAAAGGAAGAACGGCGAACAGGCATTGTCGCGGTTTCTGTTTACAAAGACTATTTCTTGGCTGGGGGCTCTTTGGCCAAGCTTCTTACTATGTTTCTAGTTATGATAATTGCTCAGGTAATTAGACAACCATATAACCAGTATGTAAAACTGGCTTGTCTACTTTTTGGAAGTGTTAGAGATATCTTGTCTGTTAAGCGACTATTTATACTTTTTATATGTTTATAAATCACTTCGTTCTTGACAGAAAATAGAAAAATATTTTTTCGTAAACAGTGTAATATAGAAGGGAAATCATAGGAAGGCTTATAAATACAAAGACTCTGTTATATTAGTGGAGATGTTTTAAGTATGAAAGTCTTTTCTTTTGTTAGGCCCTGGTAATGTTGTCGGAGTGGTGGTTAGCTTACTGGTAAGTACCTCTACCAGCCCTTTATGAAACATGCTTTGTTGGCTAATGGTAAGTATACCATACTTGTAACTGACCCGTCACAATGGTCAGAACTTTTAAACCTTTTAAGAAAAACACAGTACTGAAAACAGGTAAGTATCTCTACCAGTTCTTTTAGAAGTTGTGACACAGTGCTGAAAACGGACTTTTAACCAAATACTTAAAAGCAAGTTTTTCAAGAATACTTACATGAACATAGAGAAACTAGTGTTTAGCCTTGAGTCGTTTTTAATATTGTTGTAGTTCAAGTTATTTTTTTAAAAGAATCTTTCTAAAACTACTTAACAAAAATCGCCGTATGATTAAACTTCAGGGCCGACTCAGAAGAGCAGAGGAACTACAAACTAAGTCTTGCGACCAACAGAACTTTGAGGGCTGAAGACATCCAAAATACCAGAAACAGAAACATAATTGTCTACGCTTTCCTGGTCTTAAGTGGTTTCACGATGTCCTTTTTCCGTTCTTTTCTGTTTCTGCACGTGGCTGTCTCAGCATCTCAAAATCTTCATAATTCCATGTTTGCCAAAGTACTCAGGGCTCCAGTTTACTTCTTTGACACTAATCCTCTAGGTAAGAAGTACTTGAGGTAACTATTTACGTAGTTTTACTCATCCTTTAGGTAATAAAGTATGTTCAAGGCATTTAAGTTGAATTTTTCTTGCATGGCTTCCATTTCCTTCTTTTGATCAGTCCTTTGGGGGTAAGAAGCAAGCAGGTCTTCTATTTCCTCCTTTGACACGTGTCCTTTCGGTAAGAAGCGCTTAGATCTCCATTTTCGTCTTTCAATTTTTGGGAAAGAACTACTCAGTTCTTCCAATTCGATATGGTTCTTTGGGTAAGAAGTACTCAGATTTTCCATTTAAGCTTTATAATATATTTTCCGTGTTTCTATACTCTGTTGGAAACACTTGGGATTGTTGGGAGAACATGAGAAAAGGTTTGGATCACGAGCTGAAAGCGAGTGATTCAAAATATTTGCGAGTATTCTCCCAACAAACCCAAGTGTTTCTAACAGAGTATGGAAACACGGAAAATATATTATAAAGCTTTTATAAAACAATAACAACTGATGACGTCATTCGTGATTTCCATCCAGATTTAGAAAATGGTCCTTGACCAATCAGAGTGCACGTATTATCGAAAATATTTTATAATCTTTCTTTGATACTGGTCCTTTCGGTAAGAAGTATACTTAGATTTCCATTTCCTTCTTTGATACTGGTCCTTTGGATAAGGAGTTCTTTTGCTGAAATACAAATGTAGCTGTTGTTTGTTAAATGGAATGAAAGACGAGGGAAGGCCGAAGTGGGTTCGGTTTAGTTTTGACTGACAGATTGTCAAGTTTGTAAATGTCATTCTTTTGTAGTTATGTCGTTTTTTTGTCGATGTTTACCTTTTGGAATAAGGATGTATGTTAGATTCAAATACTTATCTTAATAATACTTTTTATTTTTTGTAGGTCGGATACTTAACAGATTTTCAAAAGACATATGTCAGATGGATGATCTTCTGCCCGCCAATTTCTATGACTTCTTTCAGGTAAAACGACTGTTGAAACAAGAAAGCTCCTTTTTTTACCTTCTAACACACTCGTCCAAATAAAAATTGGTTTGAATGTCCCGGCCGGGACTCGAACCCACGTCTCCTGGTTACTAGTCAAGCATGATAACCACTACACCACCGGAACTCACCATGCTGGCAACATAGCAATTGGCGGGGTATAGAATTATCAAAAATGGATGATCCTGAAAACCTTTTTTTAACGATTCATACAAATAAATACACATTTTTGTAATTTCCATTCCTAGCTAAAAAACGAAAATTTAAAACGACTGTTGTTGTCGTAGAATTAAATAAGATAGCCAGTTAAGTGGCGTTGCCTTCAAAATAACGCTGCCAGTAGTGTGCTGTATGTATAAAAACGCACATAATTACGTAAGTAAAACTGACATCACAAGAAAGGTAAAATAAACGTTAATCGAGGAACTAGCTTTTTTGTAGCAACGGAGAGAATTTACTTCCGTCTTTGTAATGTTGACGTTCTACAATATCATAAGGTTTAACTACGTGTCTGTTGAATTTTCTTTCCGCCGTTGTTCCGATTTCCTAGTTTGTCTTTTATAGTTTTTTAATCTAGGGATAAAATTTAGTATTAGCTAAATGGCTGCACCTCATTTTAACCATGAACTTTTATTTAATACAAGGAAACTAAAACGAGTAGTTGTTATATATGGTCGCTTCTGCATTCCGAGTTTTCTTTTTTCTTCCAGCTTAGCATCCAGGCTGCCGCGATTATTCTACTGAATGTAGTTGGAATTCCATACATGTCGGCTGTCGCTGTACCCATTATAATTGTTTTTGTGTGCATTCGGAATTATTTTCTGAAGACCTCGCGGGAGATCAAACGGATAGAGGCTGTTAGTAAGTAATAATAGTTTTGGAACTAAGAATTAAGTGGAGTGACACGGGGCGCACGTGCGTGAAGTCTGTTTTCAAGTGGTGACTGCAATGCAGCGAGTTGATAAATTTGGATTCTCATCTCATCGACACAATCAACTGTTGATGAAGAACTCGTGGAGGTGGCATATGGTTGCGTTTATTTTATTTACCTCGTGCCTTTTTTGTGTGTAAAACCTCATTGTGAGAGTGTTGCAAGGTTATTCTTGTTAAACGTTTTTGAAATAAGACTTTTCATAAGTTTGTCGGTGTTTAAAGTATAAATTCGTATGCAATTAGCTTGTGCACCTTAGCTCAGCGGTGTCATTTTATCATCTGTTACTCTAACATGCTTTGGACATTTTGTTTTACCATATTTTAGGAATGGTTTTAGCTAAACTAAGAATTGCAACATTGTAAGGATTTGCAAAGCAATCAATACAATAATAGAGTTCTTGTTGTTTTCCGCCTAACCAATTGTAAATCATAAATCAGAAGGCAGTCACTCGCAACTTGAGAATATAAACAACATTGACCCCATTGCATTGCCTTCAGATCGAAGTCCAGTGTATTCCCATTTGTCTGTCACCCTTCAAGGACTTACAACACTGCGAGCGTTTAAAGCTCAAGACAGATTCGTGTCAGTGTACCACAAGCTTCAAGACTACCACACCTCGTCCTGGTTCATATTTTTGGCATCCACCCGCTGGCTCGGGACGCGACTTGATTTTTTCTGTTTTGTCTTCATTAGCCTTGCTACCCTGGCACCTCTGGTGTTAAAAGAAGTTGGAACAGGCAAGTAAACCTCTTATGGCACTATGTGCTTTATAATTTTGGAAATTTCAAATTAACCTTTTAACAATAAGCTCAAGAAAAATTCTTTAACAGAAATTACTGGCTGAAGAAAAGACAAATTATTGTTGGTGTATCAAAAATCATGGAAGTCTGTCTGCACTCCAAGTAGTCCCCTCTCGAAGAAGTAACATCCATAAACTAGAATACATTCAATGCCGTCTCTATTAATTAAGTTGTAGAACGCCTCAACTTTGCGTCAAACAAACAAATATTGACGTGTTGTTAAATATTCCAAACTTGAACCAGCTTTTCACCTTTCACAGTTCGATCAACTTGCGTTTCTCATTATAAATTTATTTATTCTTTATTTGTTATATATGGAGAAATTAGGTTATGAAAATCTGGTTGTTTTTTTGTGGCAGTGGTAAGTGCTGGTGTGGTTGGCCTGTGCTTGACGTACGCTAAAATCCTGACAGGAATGTTCCAGTACTGTATTCGAACAAGTGCAGAGGTTGATAGTCTGGTAAGTAAATTCTTGGAGTTGGTGGTGGTATTGATTGCACTTTAAATATGCTTTCTGTTTTCTCGTTACCTTTTACATGAAAAGTTAGATTAGTTTGAAGTACGCAAATCAAAACGATCAAATCAAACACTTCTCAGTAAATAGTGATTGACATCTCTCCATGCATGTGCTTCGTAGCATTTGGAAATGAAGCCCAAGAGAAATTTTGGCACTGGAAATTCACGTGTGAGGGTCGCTATCTGCCGTAGAAGCAAACTAAAGGCCAATGCGCAACCCTCGTCCAAGAGAATAGGCAGTATGCATTGTGTAACAACGAAAGGCAGCCATTCAGGGGGAATAGCTTCACATTTTATTCTTTCAGGTGTCGTGATTAGCCTCTACCTTGGCCCTAGAGCCGCAGTGGCTAACCCTTGGGCTTGGCCAACACAACAACAACCTTCCTTTACAAAAGTAGAAGTGAAAAGAGGGAATATTGATGACCACGTTTTACCATATGCGTTGCAAACAAATAACCTTGCAACAAAAGATTAAAGAACAATACCAAATAATTAACACTGAGTTTTGCAACGTGATAATTGAACTACCGCAATGAATAATGTCTTGTAGATGACATCAGTGGAGCGAGTGCTAGACTATTCCCGCTTAGAGCAAGAGCCGCAAATGTTGACAGCAGAGAAAGTACCAGACGACTGGCCTAAATACGGTATTATAACGGCTGAGAAGATGTCATATGCTCACCACCAGTCGCTCCCTTACGTCCTTAAGAACCTCAACTTTTGCATTAGAGCCAACGAAAAGGTAACTCTAGATAAACCTTAACTCGGTAATCTTCCTTAAAAAACTTGTTTTGCTCAACTATGTTTTCGTTTGGAACTTTGTAGATAGAATGCTCAGGGGTGGATACAGGATTTAAAAAAGAAGGGGTGGATATTCACGTCGATTTCAGCGCTAATGCCATTATATTAGTGATAACGCTTTCAATACTTTTGAAGCCAAATATACATCTACAAGGCAACCTTGGAGAGAAGAGACAACTCGGCGTTTTATGTGGGCTGTAAGACCTCTGAACGAAAACGTACTAAACCAACCCTGATAAATTTACCCGTTGTCGGTTTGACTCGCAATTCCTCTGTATTTCTGACTCGATCTCGGTTACAATCTCTAAAGTGTGATCTACTTGAAGAATAACACAATATTTATACTTCCCTTCCATCTGGATCCATAATCCTTTGCACATGAAAATCAATACTTCAAATAAGTTCAAGCGTAGTGTCCTCTTAAATCAGACTCATAAATGGTTCAATTCAAAATTATAAACAACAAAGAAGACACAAATATAATTTAACACACAATTCCTTCCCACAGAAAAAGTTCAGGATGTGAAGTTCTTCATAGCATGTGTTAGTCCATTTGCCTACGTCTTAGTTTTAGCATATAAACTCCATTCCTCATCGTTTTAGATAGAAGCGATCGTCATTCGATGGCTCGCAGATTTCATTCAGTGTAATGACAATAAACGCGTACAATCCGAATGTCGAGTGGCTCGCAACCCACAGCATTTTGCACAAATTCTTTGCGCATCAATAACAGTATTTTGGGGGCTCTAAAATCATCGTTGATTATCTGTAAACTTGCGAATATTTTGTCTGTTTTGTCGACGTTCAGTGGCAAATTATTGAAAAATCGTATCTTTTTGTTTTATGTTTTTTTCGGTAGTGTAAAAAAAAGGGAGGGGGGGTGTGGGAATTCACCCAATCCACCCCCCTGTTTCCTCCCCTGATGCTACCTAGCATATGGGCGGAGTTTATCAAAATGCAAACAATTTCTTCAGTGGCAGATGTAAAACAAGTCGTTTCTCTGTGTTGTTTGTAGGTTGGAGTTGTTGGCCGGACAGGAGCTGGAAAATCGACACTGATGGCGGCACTCTACCGAATGTCACAACCAACTGGCCTCATTAGAATTGATGGTATTTCAATTACAGATATAAAACTTCATGATCTAAGAAGTCGACTGTCAATCATCCCCCAGGTAAGTATCTCACCGGTCCTTCGATGTCTTTCAGTTCTTACAAGCTTGAAGAGTTTGAATTCCTATTGACTGATGCAGAGCCTTCCAGTTTTCTTTATAAACTTCATCAATCCTTTCAGCCCCTATTATGCCAAAAGGCGTATTTCTAAAATCCCCCAACCACAACCATACTTTTCATGTTGATAATTAAGAAGAATTTTGCTTTTTGCCTTCAGTAAGTAGTTGATCAGTTCCCGTATTCTCATTACCAAATACCATGTATTGTACGAGCAATGTAAGGAGAAGTTTGACGTCAATAAAGAGGAAGCTGATAGTGTTAACAACACATATAACCCTTTGTTGTACTTTTCTGTCATGACCAACGATTTTTCTCGGCAGCAAGGACAACCACCACTCTTTGGTTTACCACAATACCTTGCTAGCATACTACTAAAAGGTTGCCTGGAAGGCACTAACTTTAGGAAACTTGTCGTTTTACAATTTGGTAACACCGTGTATGCCATATTTGAAGTTCATCGATCTTCCTTACATTTCTATGAGCTATTTTAACATGAACTTGCAATTATGGTATTTGTTCAGATCCCCACATTTTTTTCAACACGATGAAATAGTGATTTTCCGCCCAAAGAGTCTTGTCACTAATCTGTTTGATACACGTTTTTAGGACCCGGTGCTGTTTACTGGGACACTAGCCCAGAATCTGGATCCTTTCAATGAACATCCAGACTACGCTTTATGGAACGCTTTGGATGAAGTAAGCACGAGTAGCCTACCTATAGTGTGTGTTGCATTTTAGTACAAGGGAAGGGAGTCGTACAGTACTAGTTATCGTTAAATTTGCTATTGCAAGTGGTCCATCTTTCATTGTATAGTGTTTTTAATGTTCCTATTATTTCAAGGTCCAGCTGAAAGAACTTGTAGAGGGACTCCCAGGACAGCTTGAGACAGAACTTGCCGAGTCAGGCTCAAATTTCAGCGTTGGTCAGCGGCAGCTAGTCTGCTTGGCACGCGCAATCCTCAGACACAACAAAATTTTGATCATCGATGAAGCTACCGCCAACGTTGATCACGAGTAAGAACTGACGAAATCATTATGTAGGAGTTATTCAAGTCTGTTTCAGGTTTTTAAATGGGAGAGTATGTTCAGTGTAATCCTATTAACAGCAAAGCATATTGGAGAGATAATCTTGGCACATGATTTTTATCTTTATTTGTTCTTACAAATCTTCGCTGTTTTAGCTTTAAAGAACACTTGTGAAACTTAAAGATGAAGGTACGGTCTTAATATGGTCTGCGAATCCTTTTTGAAAAAAATTATAAGGAAACGAATTTTAGTTTAACAAGTTCGAACATAACACACTTAGAAATGGTTTGCCAGAGAACTTGCGGACTTCAATTTATCTTTTGTGCAGTCATGGTCGGCAATGATAATTATAGTGAAAAGAGTAAAATTATAGCAAATAGTCAACTCATGTTGGTTAGAACACATCTAACCCTTTCCGTCCCAGTTGGTTTGGTAAATTTCCCACCTAGAGGCCATACTCTCCACTGAACAAGTTACTTTTGATTTTATTTTTAATCTTCAATTCAATGATCCATTCTCATTTTCTCATTACCAGTGTCTTACTGTGTATGAGTGGTGTAAGGAGAATCTACATGTTGATAACTGTCTGGGACTGAAAGGGTTTTTAAAAAGATACACGGGATACCTTCTGACCAATTTTTTGTTTTCCTTTTTCACTTTTTTATTTTGCGGACATTTGGGACTTCTAGGAAGACTTCTTCCAATTTTCAAGAACTCCGTGGTTCAATTTACTTTTGTTTTCGAGTTATAGCGAAAAACGTTAAAGAGATTAAGGTTTGTTTTTTTTCTACCTCAAGCTCGATGTTTGATAAGAACAAAAATTTAACTGGGATAATGTGATGTTGACCAGGTTTGTGAGACAAGAGGACCTTACTAAACTTACTATTGCTGTTTTTTTCCTTTTTAGTACTGATACCCTAGTACAAGAGACCATTCGGAACAAGTTCAAAAGTTGTACTGTACTAACAATTGCCCACCGCCTTAACACAATAATGGATTCAGATAGAGTAATGGTAAGTTCAAGGATATTAAAGATTTTTACTGTACTGACAATTACCAATCGCCTTAACACAGTGGTTCAGATAGAGTAATGGTAAGTTCAAGGATATTAAAGATTTTTACAGTACTGACAATTTCCTGCTGCCTTAACACAATAGTGGATTCAGATAGAGTAATGGTAAGTTCAAGGATATTAAAGATTTTTACTGTACTGACAATTGCCTGCCGCCTTAACACAATAGTGGATTCAGATAGAGTAATGGTAAGTTCAAGGATATTAAAATTTTTTACTGTTCTGACAATTACCCAACGCCTTAACACAATAATGGTTCAGATAGAGTAATGGTAAGTTCAAGGTTATTAAAGATTTTTACTGTACTGACAATTGCCTGCCGCCTTAACACAATAATGGATTCAGATAGAGTAATGGTAAGTTCAAGGTTATTAAAGATTTTTACAGTACTGAGAATTACCCATCGCCTTAACACAATAATGGATTCAGATAGAGCAATTGTACGTTCATGTTTTTTTTAAAGATTTTTTACTGTATTAACAATTGCTCACCGCCTTAGCACATTAATGGATTCAGATAGTGTAATAGTACGTTCAGGAACATTTAATGTTGTAGTGGTAAAAGGACTGTTGTCTACCTCTTAACAAAATGATTTCTGGTTGCGTTTCGGTATTTTCAGAGTTTCTGAATTGAAGAAAGTCAGCTATTGTAGTTTATGTGTCTATTACTTTTTTTGTACTCACTTAAACTTTTGTTAGCTGATTTAGTCGCTATATTCTTAATTTAAATTTCAAAGGTGTTGGACCAAGGACGACTGGTTGAGTTTGACGAACCATACCTCTTACTTCAAAACCCAAAGAGCTTGTTCTACCAGATGGTGAAGCAAACAGGAAAAAGCTCGGCTGCCAAGCTCTTGGAGACCGCACGCCAGACCTACGAGTTGCGACGTGACGATTCGGGGGACAGCATTATGGAAATACCGTACAAAGAAATCCCCACAGTAGATCAGAATTATGATAGACAGGCGTCTTGTAATGAGAAAGATTCACTTTTAATGATGGAAAGCTCAGTATGAATATCAACTCATGATACATATAAACACCCGCAGCAGGTCAGAGTGATGGACAAGCGTCTTGTGATGAGAAGGACCTGTTTCTGATGATGGAAATCTCAGTATAAACATCAGTTCGTGATACATATATACACCCGCAGCAGATCAGAGTGATGATAGGCGTTTTGTAATGAAAAGGACCCGTTTCTAATGATGAACAGCTCAACATAAATATCAGTTCATGATACATAAATACCTGTAATTACATCCGCAGTAGATCAGAGTGATGGTAGACAGGCATCTTGTAATTAGAAGGACCAGCTTCTGATGGTGGAAAGCTCAGTTTAAAACTTAACTCACAAATTTGCCTCATACCTGAATTCGTGTTGGAACGGGTTATAGTATAATTACTAAACATCATTGGACAAAAGGTTATTTTTGATATACAAAAAATCTTATAAAATATCAAAATTGGAAACACATGTTTTCGACCGATAAAGTCATTCAACAACAACAACTTTTATTTCGCACTAATAACAATTACACGTTTAAAAAGAAAAACAAAATTTTTTATAAGTTAGATGTAGCGCTGGATA
>JAOBRD020518847.1:0-16978 GCA_027575215.2 Hydrozoanthus sils | reverse complement strand
AACAGCACCTGGACCGTTTATCAATGGAACGGTTCTGATAAGGTTCGTCAGACTACACTGTCAAAATTGTTATTACAAACATTAATTAGCAGTGTTTAACTTTATTTCTTGGTTTCCAAACCATGATATGTAGTCTGTATTTCAATGGATGTGTTGGTCTCTCTGTTTGATTTTAGTCTATGTTTGTTTAAGGAAGGTGTTTGTAAGTGCGTGTGTGGGTGGGTGGGGGTCAAATAAGAGATAAGTTTAGTTTTAGTTTTTCCCAACAAAGTCATTAGCGACATCTATCACCGAGATCCAGTACGTTTTTTTATTGGAAGAAAATTTAAATTTATACAAAATTGAAATGATGTTATATTGCCAGACAGAATCCAACTATACAATTGGCTGCATGCTGAGAGGGGCTATATCATGTTGTAACGACCGCGGCAACACAATTTGCAAGTTTTATTTATCTTTCATAGTCTTCAATTAGATTCGAAAAAATTACAATAAATAACCTATAGATCTCGTTCGTCTTGTGTTTACTTTGAAAATTTAAACTTCGGTCCTGTTGTACGAACCTCGCTAAGCTTGGTCTTGGGCCTCGCTCTGATATTTCCCAATAAAGACCTTGCTATCGGTTGATAAGGGTTATATATTTGGGCGAAACCTACAATATGGTAAGTTTATTATGTTATTCATGCACTTTAATTACGAAGATATTCGGCCATAAATTTCGGACGAAAAACTTTCGGACATTTTTGCATGTAAGTTTCGGACATACGACCCTAAATACACTTTAAGAATCTTTCAATAAACTCACCTGGTTTACTAAACAACAGCAACAAAAAAGGCGTAACTATTGCTTCAGTCTTTTTTTTTATAGTTTGCTACGAAACGAGTAGTGAAACAGTTCGATTTAAAACCTAAGACAAACCCAGCAGAGGAACTTGTCGATGGACTTAATTCCAGGAATCTGTCATTGTTTTGTAGACGATGAACCCGCGTTGTAAAACTACTATCAAGATTGGTACCTGACCACGCTTGGCGTCGAAATCTTGTGGTATATTAAGTCGTTAATTAAGCATATATTAAAACGCTTCGACATTTTCATGTTCGGAAAGTAAGTTTGCCGTGTCGGACGTTTTCTGTTCTCCGAAAATTTATTAGTCCAGATTTTTTCTTATTTAAAATATACGAAAGAATAACTGATTAAAAAGTAAGAAATATAGGAGTTGCGAATTCCTTTCTCAGGCTCCGCCCTCTGCACATACTACGAATTAATGGACGTGATTTGAACAACCACCTATGATTCAAGACCTTAATAGCTATCCATATATATCCTTGTATCCTTTCTTTCCCAAGTTTTGGAGTTATTTAGTGTTTGCACCTGATTTAGGCATATATTTCATTGGTGCGAAAATGTTTGTAGGTGTTCGATGAAAACAAGGATCTTTGAGTTATATTGATTGAAACCTGTAATACGAACATTACAACAGCGAGTAGTTTTATTTTGTTACTTATTAGAAGTGGGAGAATTAAAGGACCAGTGTTGCATTCCTGTCCCACACGCCTCCTCCTGCAGTGGTTTGAATACCAACCCATGGTTCATGAGCTATCAATATTTAGTTTAAACCATACGCTTTTGATTACGTTGTAAAGAACCTATTGGAGTTACATTTCTGCATTTAAACTCAGATAGAGCCTGTATACTTGACTTCCATTAAAATTGGTGCGCAACTGTTTGTAGGTGTTCGATGGAAACAAGTATTGCAGATCAGTGAAGAACTCTCTTCCAAGTCCAGCTCAAGGTCGTTACATCAGGTTCATTCCTACAGCATATAAAAGACGGCCAGCCCTCAGAGTGGACGTGTATGGGTGGGAGGTTTGAGCTCTGTTGCTGTTAGGGCCGAACGCTTTCACGGTGATTAAAAAGCTTGCCATCAACATTAGCGTTTAAAAGGGCATAGTCACGGCTCTGCGCATGATCAAAACTTGAGCCGAGATCTGACAGCAAGCTTTGTTGTTTGTCCAATCAAAATCGCCCTGCGAGTCTGCGGGCCGCAGGATGTTTTTGTCAAGAAGATTTGCGGACAATAGCAAAAACATAGATCATAATTGATATTAACTGATTTGAGATTTAGGAGCTGTGAAATGTCGACTTTCACTCCTAGCCTCAATCAAACGAAAGTATTCACCTAAGAAACGAATTATTGCGCCCTCAGTTTCAATTTGCCATGAATGCTAATTTTCTGTTCGGAATATTCGTAGTTCTCTCAAGCAGCAATTATTCTCTTCTTTTTGAGTTAATACTTTTATTTTCTATCACTTTCTATATACATATATATATACATGAATAGATAGTCAGTTAACGATCGTGATTTGTGTGTAAAATCAAGGATGCAAGTGCTATTGCAGTACTGGGAAATAACTTGCGTTTTGGCGAAGAAACAACAGTTGATGCCATGACAGGTCTCGGTGCTGCAAATAAAATATATATAATTATATATCAAATTCAAATCACCGGGAAGTCTGAATAGTCGAGAGACAATCGTTTCTGTTATCTAAAAGTCGTAGATGTGTACGTAAAATAAACAGTGTATTACAAAACTTAACTCGTTTTCTAATGAAATCGTCAACATTGTCCTCGAATACTTACTATTAAAAAGATGCTGGCAAAGGTTAACTTGGTCATCCTTGTATTTTACTACGATAACTCTGTTGATAATGTTACTTTATGTGCATTCGGTTGAACATTATCCTGTGAACATTGAATTTTTTAGTCTTTCGATCTAAGAAATAAAATCAACACTACGCGGTGCGGAATATGAGAATGATGCAGTTTGGACTGACGAGGAGAAATAGCTCAAAGGGAAAGCAACAGAACAGCCCGACTCCTTATCCAGTCGCTTGTGGCAAATTTTAAAAAATAAATTTGTAAACTATATAGAAACGACCTAAGGAGCGAGGATTCGGGAGTGGTTGTTTACAACTAGCAAAGTACTAACCTCTGCTGTCGCTGCATTTCCAAGGCGAGGAGAAGCGCTGGGAAGTCTGTGTCGCCAGTGGAGAATATTTCACACGATTTAAACAATTTCCAAGTCTCATGGACTCTTGGAGATAACCAGATACGTAAGTGGCTCAAACGCCGTACTGTTTTGGCTCTTTTCTTTACTACAGAAGCACTGCCTCTCGAAACTTCTCTTGTGTAAACAATTCGGCCAGTCATTCTGAATCAAGCCGATATCGAATTTTTTTTAATTATCTATCTTTTTGGAGTAGAAAACATCAAAATGATACCAAAATACCATAATACAATGACTTAAGAAACAGAAAGGTGATTCTAGACATATGATTTTAAAATACAAATGAGATAATTTACGATTCACAACGACCATACACAAAACTTCAATCGTTCCGGGCCGGAACAGATTTTAGAATTTCAGGTTTCCGGAGCATGCGCAGAACCGTGATTATGCCCTTTTAATTGTTAAAACTAAATTTTTAATCGTCCAACCATATCTGAACACGTGAATCAAATTTATATAACAAGTGGATCGAGGCGAATGGTGACTCTGCATTGATAGAAAATTCTGTTTTCACTCGTGAAGTATAAATCAGTGTCGTCAAACATTTATAGCAATTGGAATGAAGGCGATCGGTGACTCTGCACTGATTGAAACTGCTGTCACCTTTGAAGTACAAGTTGCTGTAACTCTCTTTCTGAACTCTTTCACATTTTTTCTCTCACTGGTTAAAGTCACCTTTTGCCTCGTTCCCAGGTAAAGGCCTGGTTACCTTTTAAGTGTTTTTAAAGTTTCTTGGTCACACTCAGTTCAATAGTCAGTTTCCGGACAATGCTACCTCGATATTACTTTTAAGTATATAAGAAAAGTGCCAAATAGTTCGCATGTGAGTCGCTAATGTAGAACTAACCGACCTCAACTTAGTGACGGCAAACGGCAGGAGATGATGAATCAGTAGAACTGGTTACTAGTTTGCTTTTTGCCATAACACACGAGGATTAACCTCTCGCGATCTACTAAAGATTATCAACCGAGTAAAAGGTCAATCGTTTTATTCATAAAGTAAACAGCAGTGAACCTATTCAAGCATCCAACTGAGTCAGTTTTAGAGAAGTGAAATCAGTAAACCTGCAAGTGAAGTTCCACCCAATTATTTCTTAATCTAGAAAGCAATAGATGTAAACAGAATTGCAATAAATGTCATAATTAAAGGTTAAGAGAAAATAAACATGACAGAGTAATGGTTTATTGTTAGTTCACACAAAACATGCACTCATTAGCCCCGACTGGTCGAAGGCGAACAATTTTAGAACGAACCTTTTCCAAATAAACCTGCCCATCAATTTCTACCCTACCCAAGTTCTTCTGATTTTATCTTCTTCCATAACCCAGTGAGGAGGTAGTAAATTTGGAAAATATCAAACTGTTTAAGGGGGGAGGTTGCCCCAAGACCTCCCCCTCCCCTCCCCCCTAGAATTTGCTCGCGCCTTCGCCGCTCACACGACCAAATTTGTATTTGTAAGTACTGTCTCGGTATTAGTACTTTCTCCTGGCTAGGGGTCTGCATTACGCTTACTACAGCTTGGATTCAGAACTGTTGAATTTGAACAAAACTCGAAAAATGTTTCAAACTCTGGCTTCACGTTTTAAGTTCTGTGAAAGCTAAAGCTAAATCCTTTCTCAAGCCTAAGTGGCTCATAGGGCCGGCGGTTATCTCCAGTTTATGTAGTGTTAAGCGGATATCCCCCTGAACAGGACACAAATCTATCGCAGGTTAGCTCCCTGCAGACCTGGCACTCATCTATACAGCTGAGTCGACTGGAACAAAGTCAGGTAAAGAGTCCTGTTCAAGACACAACGCATAGGTCTGACTGGGGCTCGAACTCGCGACCCTAGGATTACGAGTCGAACACGCTAGCCGCTCGGCCACTGGGCCGCCAAACGCTTTCAGTTTAATTTCCGCAGTTTTCGACAACTGGTAAACATCACGTTTCAGCTACAAAAAGATCGAGCAACTCAGAATTTTTCAGCTTTAAGCTTTTCCATTTGGTAATGTAACTATTCTTTGTTAGAGCGTGCCGAATCACACATTATACCAAATTTTTCTGTAAAAAGGATATGAAAAACATGTCTGAGCTGTCAACGAAACAGATGCGGTTTTTTCCCCGTTTGCCTTGAGCACACAACAAAGAAATATTGGCCGTATTTTTGCATTTGTTGTTGCAAATTACTGAAAATTTATCAATCGAAAGCAGTGAAATATAACAATTTACACGCTTTCATTCTTTTAATATAGCAAAGAGTTGTGAAAGGAATAATTATAATTTCAAGTTTGGGTGTTTTTGCGAAAGCAAATGCTTCTGTCATAAGCACTTCCCTTTTTTGTCAAAGTGCCTTTTTGGACTCATGTAATAAAATTGAGATATCGGTGTATCCGGCAAGCGATGGTATATCCAAATCGCCAGTTGCTGCGCTTGCAAAAAATTTACCAAACTTTGAATGGCTTAAAATTCAAACAACTTAAACACCAAACATGCTAATTATCAATTACAGTTGGCTGATTGATCAGCACTGGTTCAATCTCCCAGTGAGAGCTGAGCTCGAGTAAAATCTTAAACTAACGAGTCAAGTAAGTCTGTCGTAACTTGCGCAAGTTTGAATAACTTGTATATTATAAAATAGAAAAGATATAACGCATGTTCTGATTGGCTGGGCAGCGTTGTTTTAATTCTCAATAGAACAACACTATGGTTTTGATGATTTGCTTACGTCATTGACTTGTTTTCAAGGGTTGCAAAAATGACTACGGAAATAGAAGTCATTGAACTAAGTCAAGAGACGGATTTCCCATTGAATTGAAATTGTTTTCTCAAATTCGATTTTGAAACCAAAAAGATAATGTTAAAACTATTAGCGAAAAAGGGGTTTGTTTTGTTATTCGATGCCCAATTATAAATCTCCGTTTTGACTCGTCTCTCGTCGCTTATTTTATAAAAAAAATAGAAAATTCGCCCAGCTTGCTCTGTTCATTTATAGAACCTTTCGTGAACTTCAAAATTCACACGTGGTTCTATAACTGAACAGAGCGCACGGGCTTGTTTGCTATTTCTATAATCTACTACTGCATCAAGTTTTAATCGATATGTTCTTAGTTGATCTATCTCAACTCGGTTTTGCCGGTTTGGCCTGTAACTTTGAAGATGACGTCATATGGAAAATAAAAAAAAATTAGAAACGAACATCAGCAGTTTAGACCGATGATTATCATAAGAAAGTGTGACTCTGACTTGCAGTTATCGGCCAAATAAACCAAGACAATACACTCTTGACTTTTCTGCGTTTGGTTGATCAAAAATGTCTCCTGTGTGACTTCTCTGAAGATGAACATGCGTTTTGTTTCCATGACAACACAACTAATTACAGTGCTTGCGATTTCGCGTTTATGAATAAAAAACAGCTAAAACGTAACAGATGCATTTGTACTACTTTTTCTATCGTTAGCGTTTTACGGACAGGAACAATAAACTAGTAACTGAGGACAATCGAGGAAAATTATTGTTTTACCGAGTTAACTCGAGAGGAAGTTTATACTTTAACCGAGTTTTGTTCTGTCTACGGACATGAAAGCCGGAAGAAGACAAAAAAAAAAAAACGCTTCCCCCAAAGTTTGAATGTTTTAATTACAAAACTTAGTATGTTTTCCTTCTTTGGCCAAAAAGAATTCCATCCAGGGTATTGCATCAGCAGTTGTTTCTGAACTTTTCTACTTTAGCTATAGGCTCATCCTTTTTGTCGTATTTTCCCAAACAGACTATCAGCATATTCAAAGAAACCGCAGGTATATATTATTAGCTGCTTTTAATAGGAATCACTTTAAATCTTTTAAAAAGTAGAAAGATGTTGTTTAAGTTCTTAATCAACTGACGAAAAATTTCCATCTTTAAAACAAAGTAAACTGCGAGTTTTTGTAAGTATTCTACATAGATTAAAAAAAAGAACATTTTTTAGCAATTACTAAGTTGAATAAAGATAATGGAAAGGCATTGTAATATCATAGTAGGGCATAAAAATTGGGGTCCCCTCCAAAATAATTCATTACGAATTTACAGCAGAAGCAGACTTTTCTTCCAAATGTCGGCAATTTTCATGAAACTAAAACTACAAAGAAACCGCTTTTTTTTCAAATTATGGAAGCCGCCAAGTAGCAAGCTTTGTTTACAAAAACTATTAGACTGCCCACGTTCATTGTTTACCTTTGCAACTGCGCCTCGCATACTGAGCTAAACAAACGACATGCAATATAATGTATAGACGAGTCGGCAGGCCTTTCTGAATAATATATTTTAACTTTAAGTTAAATGTTTTGATGAAGCCGAACCAAACTACTTACTCTCAGGTGTCAAATCAACGTCCTTGGACGCTTATTAACTTTATGATTCTTTATCCCCCCACCCACTCTTCCCCTCTGGTACGATCATGATGTGGTCAAACTTTCAAGATATAATTTTACCCAGAAGAGCCATGTTCGGTGTGCGTCTTTCCGTTTTTGTTTGGAACAAGAATCTACAGTTTGGAATTCAATCAATTTATCTTTTTTGGTCTTTGTTGCTTTGTTTTGAATTTTAATAGAGTATCTCACCCCCCTTCCCCGGCCCTTTATTTTGATCCCCCCCCCCTCCGTTTATTTCTTTGTGATCTTCGTTTAACTTTTTCGTTAAGTGCAACTATTTGAAAGTATTCTCATTCTTATTCTGCCTAAACTGTGCCACCCGTGAGCTTGCAGACAGCACGACTGCTGCAAATAGCTCGAGCAGATTGTATTGAAAATGGTCAACTCTGGCTTAATGTCATCCGAATAAAATTATTGATTTCTCTTTTCGTTGATTGATGAAAAGAAGTCTCAATAAGAACCAAAAACTTTCGAAAAAGAAAAATGATTGAGTTAGCGGCAGTGTTTCCATGACAACCTCAACTATTTATATACGTTAGTGTTTGTGAACCGTCATTTATCTCTCAAAAAGAATAGTTCATTAATAACAAATAATTTCTTCTGCTGTTGTTACAGATGTTTTATTGAAAAGAACAAAACTTCAAGTAACTGACAATAATATCCTTTTTTACCGAGTTAACCAAAAAGGAAGTTTTTAAAAATTTTAAGAGGTTTGCAGTTCTGTTTACGGATTTTGTTCGCGTTCTTTTAGGACCAACTAAAATATTTCAACATAAACTGGTTTTGCCTTGAAATTTTCTAATAGGACTCTTCTCCAACTCTTTTTCGGTTGAAACGTTTTCAACCCTTTCAACTAGGATCAGAGGTGGTTAAAATGGTTAATTAACCCGAACCAACCGAAAACGGTTTTGCCCAATAGAACACGACCTATAAGAAGCCAACAGCCCTGAATTAACAGGAGAGGCAAATATATGCTTCCCTAAAACTTGAGGTTGTTTTTGATTAAATATCTTGACACAGGTTTTGAGTTTATTTTTTCATCTTCGGCCAGATGGCGGCGGGTTGCTTTTTCTGTTTATAAGTTGTTTTTAGCTTTAATTTTTTGAAAGCCTTTTTGAAGAATTTTCTTTCCTTCGTTATCATTGGTCTTTGAACTTTTATACCTCGCTAATTTTTCACTTTCAGCAACAAGTTTGTTTTATGTCTTACCCTCTTTTGTCGTATTTTCTGAAGCAGATAAGCAACAAATTCGAAAAAACTGCAAATATTAATAAACTGCTCTGCTCTAAATATAATTTCCGTTTTTGAAAAAACATAATTAAATATTAACAACTAACGACTTTTAAAACAGATGATACGATTAGTAATAGCATACTAAATTTCAAGATAGGAGAAGAGGAAATATATCAAATACTCTCCAAATAAGCTCATAACATATCAAAACGTATTCCACAGCGAAAGCAGATCTTTCTTCCAGCGTTAAAAGTACGTCGCTTCCATGTCGGCAACTTTTATACAACTCATGGAGCATGGGGAGCTCCAAAGAAAACGCCTTTACGAATTATTATCCATAACTCATCATGGCTGAGTGGAAACTGAATAGCGAGTTTTGTTTACGCAAAACCAACTGTGTTTATTGTTTAACTTGACAGTTACACCCTACATACTGAGCTTAACCAACAGCAACAGGCCTTTGCACAATATGTTCCTAACCTTTGTTAAGTACACGGTGTTCTAGTGCTAATACTGTGCCGAGTAAGATAACTAAAAGGAGCTGAGCCATACTGTTTAAGTTGTTGCTTATCGACTTAGGACAACTTTACAGGTGAGTTGAACTATTATTTGAAAGTGTTCACATTCTTTGTCTGCCTGAACTGTGCCAACTCGTGTGTGTGTGTACGCGCGCTAGTCATTTCGTATGACCAAGTATTTTTGAGCCGGCTTTAAGGAAAACCCTCGAGTAAAAATGTGAGTCTTTCCGACATTCTTTGTTGCCTTTTAATTAGAGCGCTTCATACGTGTAGTAAGAAATAAGACACTCTTTGTCACTTCAGCCGCTACAAGGAAGTTTTGTTTGCTGTATTCACTTGTCACTGATCGACTTTAAATCGCGAAAATGGATAACAATCAAAAGAAATTCATTTTCAAACAAGTAAAGTTAAAATTCACGTTTTGTTTTTAAAGCCAGACAGGTTTTTCCGTGGTTCATTGGCAAATTTTCGTTTTGCAGCGACTACTAGAAAGCTGGTAAATTTGTCGCAATCGCTTTTGAAAGAGATGTTTCTTTTTTGCTTGTTATGTACTACGTGTGTTAAAACTAAAACTCCGCCCTTTCGACCGAGTCTAAAACATTAATCAACAAAATCCATTTCAACATCAAATTTTTGAAAGTTCATGGTTGTTATGCCTCTTATGAAGCGAGAGCGGTAACTGTACGTCTCTGAGTTTCAACCTTTGTCGAAATCTTCCGATCGGGAGAATCTTGGAAACAAACAGTTCGACCACAAAACCTTTTCTTGTTTGTTTCTCGAAAACAATTTTGTATACATCATCTTTGAGAGGTTCTAAGTCTAAAACCATTCAACTGGCTGAAAATGTTGTTTTCAAAAACGTTTTCAACTCAGTCTCTAAGAGCGTCTTGTTCCACCTATTTTTGCTAATTAATGTGGCAAAGGTTAATAAATTTCCTTATCGTTCCTCCAACAGACTCAGCTGTACCATGGCGGTGCATTTTTTCCTCCACTTTCTCGTGTACCTGGTTGGGTTGTTAGCTCGTGGTGGGGTGGAAGGGCAATGTCGACCGACTGCGCGTTTCGCTTTCACTGAAGGTGAGCGGTCACTGAAAACATAACACAGTTTATTCTTATAAAGCAAAAATATTCAAGCTGAGGACGTTAGCTTAGTTTCTGAACTATATGATTGTCAAATTGTTATTAATTTGCTCTGATTTTTAGTCCATAGTTTTTTATAGTGACATGCAACCGAACTTCAGACAAACATTTGGGGTTCACGTTGCCCTTAGTAAATTCGTTCTTACGAAATAAAGCTTGATTCTACTGAACTTTTTCATCAAATTTGTCAAATTTTAAATTTTGAGCTAGATGATACAAGCTAAATAATGTTACAACATTTCTTCATCAAATAAGCAGACTTGCGGCTAATTTCAATGGCAAACATAGCTCTTGTGGAAAAGGTTATCCTAGGGGACGGGGTGTGGTGGGCAATCGAGGCTTTGAGTAACCCTAATAAGCTACTATCTTTCTGTTTACCCATACTGAATGAAACTCCACTCAACTAATGGAACCCCGGCAGAAATACTTTCTATCTGCTGGAACCAATTTCGCGAGAATTTTCCTTTAATTTGTTTGTGAGACTTGATTAGCTTTGTAAAAGAATTTCGTTGTAATATACTTTGAGTTTTAATTTCTTCTCATGCGTTCCCTCTCACTAGTTGGTCTGAATAGATAAGGATTCCGCGGGTTAAAGCTAAGAATATGCACAGGATTCCAAGCTAGGAATATGCACAGGATTCCCAGCTAGGAATATGCACAGGATTCCCAGCTAGGAATATGCACAGGATTTCCAGCTAGGAATATGCACAGGATTCTCAGCTTGGAGTATGCACAGGATTCCCAACTAGGAAAATGCACAGGATTCCCAGCTAGGAATATGCAGAATACTCCCAGCTAAGAATATGCACAGGATTCCCAGCTTGGAATATGCACAGGATTCCCAACTAGGAATATGCACAGGATTCCCAGCTAGGAATATGCAGAATACTCCCAGCTAAGAATATGCACAGGATTTCCAGCTTGGAATATGCACAGGATTCCCAACTAGGAATATGCACAGGATTCCCAGCTAGGAATATGCAGAATACTCCCAGCTAAGAATATGCACAGGATTCTCAGCTTGGAATATGCACAGGGTTTCCAGCTAGGAGTATGCACAGGATTCCCGGGTTGGAACTAGAACTATGCACAGGGTTCCCAGCTAGGAATATGCAAAGGGTTCCCAGCTAGGAATATGCAGAATACTCCCAGCTAAGAATATGCACAGGATTTCCAACTTGGAAAATGCACAGGATTCTCAGCTTGGAATATGCACAGGATTCCCAACTAGGAAAATGCACAGGATTTCCAGCTAGGAATATGCACAGGATTCTCAGCTTGGAATATGCACAGGATTACCAACTAGGATATTGCAGAATACTCCCAGCTAAGAATATGCGCAGGATTTCCAGCTTGGAATATGCACAGGATTCAAACTAGGAAAATGCACAGGATTCCCGGGTTGGAACTAGAACTATGCACAGGGTTCCCAGCTAGGAATATGCAAAGGGTTCCCAGCTAGGAATATGCAGAATACTCCCAGTTAGGAATATTCCACACTATTTCACGGTTTGGAGCTATGAATAAGCACAGGAATCCCAGCTAAATATATGCACAGGATTCCCGGAATACAGCTAGGAATATGCACAGGATTCCCAGCTAGGAATATGCACAGGATTCCGTGGGTTGGAGCTAGGAATATTCACAGGATTCCCATTTCGAGGGCAACAAGTTCAGGCGATGTGCTGAATGTTTTTGAAGAGGAACAAAAGTTATCTGAATCAGTCACGGCAAACCCTAAATTGTTCAATGAAATCTAGACAAATATTAGCTCTGAGCGAATGCTACTAAATTTTGTTAGCCCCAGTTTTGTGGTAACTCTCTGCGTGAGCGCGTTATAATTATATATATAATGATACGGTGTACGAAACTGATTCAAATGCAGTCATGCCGAATACGATGTGGTAACTTGCTTAATGGTTTCAAATAAACTGTAATTTCTTGTTGAGTTTCTCGCTTTTGACAGACACAGTTCTTGAAGACCACGTGGTGGCTACTTTTAAGGTTGAGAGACGTGAAGCGTGTGACGCCTACTGTATCAAAGATCTCCGTTGTAAATCATTTAACTATCAGATCAAATGTGCTATCAGTGACACCGAACATCTTTGTGAAATTAGTTCCTCAACAAAGGAGCGTCATCCAGAATCAGAGAGAAAGCGTCCGGGATGGTTGTACAGTCAGGTTGGTTTAAATAGAGAGTAAAACAGTAATCTTTTTCTGAATGTAAAGGGGCCTACAAATTGGCCGATTCAGATGTCGCTTGACCCTAATTTTATTGGTCTTTTTGTCGCATGCATCTAGCGTAAAATGTTGCTGTCGCATTTTTGTTTAAACAAAATGTCGCTGTCATAGTTTTTAAGTTTTGGACCAGGAACTGGTCCCCAAACTCTGCTAATCTTAATGTTATTGTCGAGGGGCGACGTTTCTTGAAAAAACCCTAAGGCTCCTTCAGTTCGCATCATATCGCAATAAACCTTCCTACACGATTCTAAGGGATATTCCCCATCGATTGGCGGAGTTAGATTTTTAATTTCTGGAATTTAAGAGAATTTACGAGCAATTTTAGATAGCGCCGTACACATTGGAATTTACAATATTCAAAAATTTAAAATATGCATAGCCGAGGGCGCCGAGCTCCGTCAGTCCGCATCGGATCGCTACAAATGTTTGCATAGTGGTAATAAGCAGAAATCTCTATTGCCTGAGTGAGTTAGACTTTTTAATTTTGGTTCTTGAGGGATTCTACGAGCGATTCTTGATTGTACGGTACAACACAAATCTTTTCTTATTAAAATTAATTGAGAGGAATCAAGTTAAACCACTGTTAGGCATTATTTTCTTTGTTTTCAACGATAATGACTGATGCGGTCGTGATCCACTGACGGGAATAAATAAAGCATACAACTTTTCGCCAGACACAATGATTGCACATACAGTATACAGCAAATATCGCAACTGCAGTTATATAGGACGGTCGACGAAATAAGATTCAGCGTGCAGTGTACGGCAGCAAGAATCAAATGCAAGTTAAAAGATGTCAAGTAAAATACAAAAATGTATGCGCGAGGAAATAACCAAAGTACAGGGTGTAGGTTTCAAACTAGTGTAGCCTTTGTTGTTACTCATGACACAAAATAAGTAAACGAAACTGTGTTTGAAAAGTAATTCTAGCTGTCCATTACACACTGCAAACATTATTGTGATGTACCAGTTCTTGGTCCCGTAGTACAGTAGTACTTGTTAAACAATTATTTGCTTTGCTAATAATTTCTTTACAGCTCCAGTTTCTCAATCGTTGTCAAAAACCGAATCATGCAAGTAAACATGACGAAAAAATGTGTCTGTCATTAGCGTGTTCTGAAAATTTTAAGCTCGGACAATAAACATCGCGAGAAACCGATTACATGTACTCCTAGATGTTTTGATACATCAGTTGATCTCTAATGCCTTCTGCCGCTGTCGCAAATTGTCGCACTTTCCCGATAGTTATGTCGCTTGTCGGAGCTTTGATTATCTGTCGCTCGTGTCTCCTGTCGCCCCAAAATGTTTTGTAGGCCCCTGTAAAGATATATAAAAATGCAATTTGTAGCGCCTTTCAAAACTCATCAAAGCCTCAGTGTTAGTTTTGAGCAGATTTAGGTAAAGAAAATAACGTGATAGAACTTGCCCCAAAAGTACGCTTAAAAACGATCCTTTTTTAAAAATAATTTTAAAAAGGTATTGATAAACGTTAAGGCAGTCATCTTTTTCATTATTTAAAGACTAAATTAATACAGTTATTTTCCTTTAACAGCTGCAAAAGATAAGATATTCGAGTTTTCTAAGCTGTATCCAAGCGCAATGTCAAGGGACTCTTATTAGTTTCATGTACAATATCTGTTGAAAAAACTGTTGAAGAAGCCCACTGACACTGCTGCCAGATCCTTGGTCAAATAAACATTTTACCAAGTTCTAAAGACACCAAGACCCATGTTTACTGAGAGAATATATTTTAGTTAGGAGGATTGTTCTGTTTTGTTTCATATTTAACAAAAACTAGTTTATCAGGTCAAAGAGCGTGACGGAGTCAGCATACCTACTGGTGAGTATCAACAGAACGTTCTAATGGTTCTTAAATACTGCTTAACAAAAGTCAATCAAAATAGTATTCAGAAAAGTGTCGTTTACAGGTAAAGTTTCTCGTTCTCCTATCGCTCTCGTTCTCGTCACTGTTCTTGTTGTTCTAGATTGCAGCTACGAAGATCTTGATGTTTCTATAACCATTTTAATTGGCAAAGCCGCTATAATTATCATTACGGTATCTTCATCTCCATCTCAATCTTCATCTGCATCATCATCATCATCATCTTAATCTGCATCTTCATCATCAACTTCATCTTCATTTTCATCTCCGTCTTCGTCTTCTTCTTCACCTCATCTCCATCTCCATGTTCGTGTTCGTGCTCGTGTTTGTGTTCGTGTTCGTGTTCGTGTTCGTGTTCGTGTTCGTGTTCGTGTTCGTGTTCGTGTTCATCTCCACTCGGTCTCGGTCTCTGTCTTCATCTCCATCTTCATCTTCTTCATTTCATTTTCATCTTGATCTTGATCTTCGTCTTAGTCTTCATTCTCGTCTTCATTTTCATCTTAATCTATAATTATCGATATTATGATTGTCATCATCGTCATTATAATTGCTTTTATCAATCTTATTAGCACAGTCACCGCATCATCGTCATTATCATTGTTATCGTCATAGTCATTGTTAATAACATTGTCTCCGTCATTGTAATCGTAATTGGCATCGGCATCTTCATTGTTTTGTTATTTACTACTTTATTGAAGATACTGAGCAAAAGATGGTTTTAGATACTTACTTTCACCTGATGTCTTAGCGTCAAGATTGACCCTTTAATCAAACTGATACGGCACTTTTCCAAAATACGCCTCATTGTTTGTTACAGATACCGATGAATGCTCTCCAAACCCATGCAAGAATGGAGGAGCCTGCAAGGATGGAGTTGGTAACTACACCTGTACATGTCCGCCGGGATACAACGGAACAAACTGTGAAAATAGTAAGTTCTTTTACAACTATAGCAGTTCTTATATAGAATGAAATGCTGCCGTATAGTGCATAATTTTGTATAGTTTACTTAATATAGTTTTTTTGCCGCTATCAGCAAATCTTTTACATTCATATCCTAGTGTTTTGACATGAAGAGCATGTAAATACTTGCTGGTTTCTTCTTGAAGATCAATCAAGGACTGGTTGAGCGAACACCAACGCTTTGGTTACATAACAAAGAGCAAAGAGCCACGAAAACACTTTCCTTTCCTCTGAAAAGCTTGTTGCAGTTTTCAGATACTTGATGAATTCTTTCTTGCAGTCAATTTTAAGCTTGTTTGATCTGCCTTTTCTCTCAAAACTTCCCCAACCTCGATCACACCAAGGTCGACATACGTGCTCAAATATATCAAGCTAGCTCATTGGACGGATGCACAAATAATTCTTACAAAGAAGATGATTGGCTTCGAGTGATCGAACAAACCATTTCTTGCAAACAGAAGTAAAAGCTTACTTTCTGTTCTGAAATATCGCCGTCATCAATCGTTGATAACAATTGTTTTGATTTGTTTAAGTAAGAATTAATCGTGAATTAACTTCTTCAAATTTCTAACTGATACAACGCTATCATCAGCTATAATTCCAAATTTCTAACAGATATCGATGAATGCTCTCCAAACCCGTGTCAGAATGGAGGAACCTGCAAGGATGGAGTTGGTAACTACATCTGTACATGTCCAACGGGATACAACGGAACAAACTGTGAAAACGGAAGTAAGTAGCAGTCACCATAGGCAGCCCATGCTAAACTGGGTGTTAATTCATCGATCGAATTGTGTCGGATTTGTTTGGACAATGAGACGAATCACTATTTAGAGGTTATTACATTTATATTTTCAGCAAAAGCCAAGTCGATCCTTCCTTAATAGAGCCGCCGATTTTCCATTCACCTCTAAAAGACTTCTTAAACTTGCTAGAGAGCAAAAGGAAACAACAACTGATGTGAAAAAGATTTATTTTTTACATTTGCTTTAAATAGAAATAAAATCGAAGGCGTTTCTTTTTACCTTATACTCCATACAAATCACTATTCAGTGTAGCGGGCCCAGTTGTACAAAGCCTGAATAAACTATCCGGTGGATAAGTGCTTTCTATTTTCACCAGTAAAACTATAATGTAAGTTGTTGACACTATTTTACCCATTACTTTAGGGGTCTTCCACTCACTTAACAACCAGCGATAGAGAAATCAACAAAGAGTCAAATAATCTTTAATTTATTAGTGACAAAGGCTTGTCAATGACGATCAAAACCGAATGAAGTGTTAAGACGGGTCCAACATGCCAGTGTTCTTTATTGAGACTACTTTACGGATATATCGAAACGAATATCGCAAATATGAACAACTTGTAAATATCGACGAAAATCGTAAATATCTGTAATATCGAATATCGTAAACTGAAATGAAAACGAAAACAAAACCGTCTTACTAATAAACTAAAATAGGCCTAGTTATAATAAGCAAAGTGTACTATCATTCTAATAAACTACGAAACTAGATCAGGTATGCAATAAGGCTAACTACT
>JAOBRD020518846.1:0-34163 GCA_027575215.2 Hydrozoanthus sils | reverse complement strand
ATTTTTTCCTATCTCCAGAAAGTGCAAGGAAAGATCTCTAAAAATAAGTAATAAATAGACTATTTTATTTCTGTGTTATAAAAAAAATCAGTTTGAAATAGCGTTTTGTAATCCTATTTCAGTTTAGGGTTAAAGCTGGGTTTTAAAAAAAGGTTTTTTGAAAATCTATTTTTTTCCTATTTCCAGAAAGTGTAAGGGGACCTTTCAAAATAGTTAATAAATAGACTATTTCATTTCTATTTTATGAAAAATATGTTTAAAATAGAGTAATGTTATCCTATTTCTGTCTAAGGGTTTAAGTTGGTTTCCAGAAAATAGGTTTTTGATAGTCTATTTTTTCCTATCTCCAGAAAGAGCAAGGAAAGATCTATGAAAATAGTTAATAAATAGACTATTTTATTTCTATTTCTTAAAAAATATGTTTAAAACAGAGTATTGTATTCCTATTTTTGTCTTTCGGCTTAGTTGGTTTCTAAAAAATAGGTTTCTGATAGTCTATTTTTTCCCGTTTTCAAAAAGTGCAAGGAAAAAAAGTGCAAGGAAAAAAAATTGAAAATAGTTTAAATAGTTCTATTTTTACCGTAAAAAATATGTTTTCAATAGTGTGTTGAAACCCTATTTTACATAAAATAGTTTTGAGATAGCTTTAGAATAGGAAATAAATACAGTGCCTCTATTTTACCAAACTCGTAAAATAGCTTTTAAATAGACCTTAGTCAGAACAAAATAGAGTAAAAATAGGATGAAATAGGAATAGAATAGGGAAAACATAGGAATTAAAGTATGTTCATTTCAGTGAGGGTTCCCTTTTTTGTTTCGAAAAAATTGCCGTCAATAATGATAACTTCCCGATAATTTAACTCGAAAGCGAAGTAGGGAGACTCGGAAAATGTATATCTAAGTTCAGCAACGAGATAATAAAGAAGAAAAAAACTGAAATTGGACTTCAAGAGAAGTTATGCAAAAATGCAAACTTATCAATCGATGAACAGTTAAAAAGTTTCACTGAGAATCAAACATCACAAACAAAACAAACCAAAAAGGCAACACAGTGAGCCGTAAGTGTTCTTACGGGTTTGTCGAAACAAAAAAAAGTCTTTTTCATTTACAATGAAACACAAAAAGCAGTGTCGTACCTAAGCGCTAGCATTTTGCAAAGTGTTCAAACCTGCCGTCCATTCAGCAACTTTGCGAGTGCAGCAATGATCTTTCTGTGGCACTTTGGTGATAACAAGCCCCAGTCAACTTAAGTTGAAACTCCTAT
Source organism: Hydrozoanthus sils (assembly GCA_027575215.2). NCBI lineage: Eukaryota > Metazoa > Cnidaria > Anthozoa > Zoantharia > Hydrozoanthidae > Hydrozoanthus > Hydrozoanthus sils. Next base: position 32,899 of record JAOBRD020518846.1, on the reverse strand, counting down.
AAATGAACTAAGGCCTCCAAAACAACAGCTGAAAGTTCCATTGGTCAATACAACCATAACACAGCTGCGTTCAACCACATGTTTTCTTTTTGTCAAATCGTAAATGCTACCATACTCAAGTCACCCAAATGAGGGAGCACCGCAAACAGAAGGCGTGGCCTTCACGCTAACACCAAAGGCACGCAGAGCGCTGATTTCCTGATAGCCAATCAACTCAAGGATGATAACAGCTAAAGTTAGAAACAACCACAAAAGGATCAGGATTGCAACTGTAGGATTTCAGTATTATATGTATATGTTGATACAACTTCAACAGTAGAGCTAAATAAAATGGTTAAGATCGGTTTTAAAAGACTCTAACTCGAGTTTCTGGGCTTTCACCCGTCGTCAGAGAGTTAAAATTCTAAAAAAAAAAAAAAAAAGTTTCATATGGATTTCAGTATTATGCACCTTCAAGTGAAGCAGAAGAAGAAGTTGCCTGCGAAAGCAGACACCTTTCCTCTCACTGGGGCACAGGCCTCCAGACGAGAGAAAATGAGCGTCTGCGATTTGAGACGAACATTTCCGTCCGACTAATTTATTTAGTCCTTAATTTTTGGGGCGATTGTGATTGGTCATAAAGAATTAAAATTGAAATAAATTATAAAAGGCAAAGCGCCAGAGTCAGAGATTTGTTCGCAGTTGCAGTTGATAAACTAAAGTGTGTTGTAATTTTAGAATAGATAATTTAAAAAAGCAGCAATAGAGTTTACTTGCGGCTACGATATATTTGCGAATCTTCCAACTCGGATAATCTTTAGTTTTCTTGACGCACGTGCAAGCGGGTTGTCTTCACATTTTTCAGGCCAGTTTTTATTATCCGCTCGTTGCCTTGATGAAGAACCAAAGAGATTTTTGGAATAAGCTAGAGATCGTTGCAACTGTTTTTAGCAGAGAGCAAAGCGAAAGTGTTGTACGTATTGCAGAGGAAGGAAAATATCGACTGGTTTACGCATCGATCGCCAGTCAATGCAATTGCGAACGATGATGGTCAAGCAGAAAGTATCAAAACCCCATCGGTGTTGCAGACGTTGAGACTCGCTGTATTCTCCAGTGGTAAGCATCTCAGCAGTTAGAAAAGATTGTGTACTGACATTTGATACCTTAACAGTATATCGTACATTTAGTTTACATTGCCTCTTTACCAGCTAAGAACTGCCAATTATCAGTTATTTGTGTACATATGACAATATGTAGTATGACCGGATTTCCTGTCGTTTTGTTATATGAAATGAAACAGTTAACCACACACATGAAATGAAACTTTATATCGTGTTTCATCCCCAATCTGGAGGAGTAAGTTCTTAACCAAAACTTCGTATTTGTTTCAAAAATTTTTTTTGTATTGTACCGAACCAGGCTTGTCCTTTAAAATGACAGCAGCTGGCAAGTTTATATACGAACTTAAGATGAAGTGTAGGCTGATTTTTTACTCCGAGCATTAAGTTTATGTTCTCAGAATACCTGACGATCTTTTTCAGTATAGTTTGCATCAGCGATCTTGGTAATGTCGATTTCACAAAATTAAATGTTTGGGAATACAAAACTTTCTGTTGCACTGCGCGTTTGTGATAAATATAACACTGAATGAATTTTAGAGCATGAATGCTTACTACTTTATAGGGATGCAGTGAACTTCGTCAACTGTACACCAGTCAACACTGCCCGCCAATCAGTGCTCAATACCAAGCATAGGTTATGGCGATTAATAAACTAGGGCATAGATCTAAGTGCTGCCTTTTCTTGCAAAGCACGAGCACTCTACTGACTGCAGAAGCGAACTAAAATCTCTGGCGACAGCTATTTTTTTCGCCCTTTCATGAGATTTTTCGTTCAAACATTTGTGACCAGTCACAAGTTACAGTTCGCTTCAGGCTTCAAATCATTCTTTACCAAATAAATGTTTTTTAAAACGCCCAACTCCAATATCTTTTTAGCACAATTTTATTCCTTACTGCAGATCTCGAACAACATGCTTGAAGATAAAAGAAAACCCTTGATCAGGAAAATTTCTAAGATATCATGGCATTCATGGGCATTTCTGCATTTCGCGCTTGATATCTGAGTTTTCTTTCTCCGAAGGCGGTTGAAATCACGACATATAAAATAAAACACCTGTTAAAATTTGTTTATAAAAAAAAGAACGTGCTCCGAAACTTACAACATTTACAGGATTCTATGCGTTAGTTCCAATTTAGTGGCCATGGACATGTCGCTTAAAGGCACCGCTGTTTTCACAAGCTTTACAAAACATCTTTAATAGTTTTAGAGTTTCAGAAAAAAAATAAAGCAAATACATCAACGCTTTGGACCTTTGCTCTCCATCATCTTCTCCCATGAAACTTTTTTCGTAACTCGAAAACGTATTGAGTTTTACATTAACTTATACAAAATTTTGAAGTTAACCATAAATAATGTAACGGTCTCTCGGACAGAAATGTTCGTCTCAAATCGCAGATGCTCATTTTCTCTCGTCTCTCGTCTGGGTGTCTGAGTCCAAGTGAGAGGAAAGATGTCTGTTTTCGGAGGCTAAAGAAGAAGTGAAAGAGTAATTCTATTGCACCCTCAGCCAAACAATGGATAAAAACAAAGAGGAGAATATGGTCGCATCGTCATGGGGGACTTTAATACGAAAATTGGGAGGGATAACACCGGGCGAGATTAACAAAAACGGAGAAATGTTTGCTGACTTCTGTTTAGACTTCGAATGTGTCACAGCCCTGGGGCTCTGTGTTTCCCCACAAAGAAACAATGAAAAGTAACGAAAAGATGTCGAAGCGACCTTATTATCATATATATCTAAGTTTCCAGGGCCCAGTTGTCCAAAAACAGTTTAGCACAAACCCAGGGTTATACAACAAATAGATTCGAGTGAGAACTTACCGCTGGAAACAGCGGAAACACCTTACAGAGATAGATTGGAGCTGTACTTTTGAAGTTGACCATTTTTTCCTATTGAAAATCTAAACAGCAGTGTATTATAACCGTAAAGCAACTATTAGAGAAAAATTTGCTGTCTAAATTTTGCCTTCCAAAGGTTAATTAGTTACCCAGAATTGAACATTATAATTTATGTCACCAATCACAGTCCAGGGCTAGGTTACCCAGCCCTGGAGTGTTATTGGTGACATAAATTATAAAGAAGATCTAATTTTTGTGTTTGATTCGCTTGCGCATAAAACAATATGCTATAAAAACCAGGAAGTGTAACAATAGAAAATGCTCACGTTCCTTGGGATTTCCCGAAGCAACGAACTTTTCTCGAATATTATTTCGTGCCATTGTCGACTCTTACTTGACGGCGAATGAGGCGTCAAACAGCCAAACCGGCCGTAGAATTGATAATCAGTCAAAGCGTTTTACAATATCGGCTTACTGTTAGTTCAGTTTGAAATTTCGAAGCAAGGGCTCTAGAAAAGAAATTTGGTAAAGCAAGTGAAATCAGTTGCGTCGTTTTGACGTGTGATGCTTTCAGTCTCGTCCACAGGCTCAAGTGCAACCACGGCAAAGAATCCTATAAAACGTTTCAGAGCACGTTCTTTAAACATATATTTGCACGGTTATCTTATCATTTGTCGTTATTTGAGCCTCTTGTACTTGTAGATAAGCAATTAGAATAGGACAATCTATGAATCGATATAGCCCTCATATTTAGTAATTATAACGTGCTGAATTACCTTCGAGAATCAGTGCAGATGTTCACCAGTTTTACAATTATGTTTACACATCTATTATGAAGCATTTGTTTACAATCAAATTTTTGTTTTTGAGTTTAGACCTTCTTGACTTGCTTATTCAGTTTATACGATAAGCCTAGCCTTTCTTTTAGCCAAAACTAATTTTACTTGCATGTATATTGTAAGTGATGCCTAAAACGAACTTCTTTGATATCTCAATGTTTTCAGAAGAAGCTTTTGGGTGTTCGTGGTCAGTGGGAGGGTTTTGTGTGCGACATGAAGAATTAAAAATGTCGCAAGGATATCTCTCTATGCTATATTTCACGTGTTGAAAACAGTAATAAGAAGTCACAAATTACACCCAGCGGAATTGCTTACTTTTTTACCTTCTAGTTTCCTTTCATACAAATTGTCGAAAATTTAAGACTACAGATAACTCGTGGTATACAAGCGTTAATTCTATTCAATCAGTCGCATTAAACACGTGTACACATTGCGGACCTATATTTATTTGTCTTTTCAGTTCCATGAGAGCATTATTACAACTGCCATGGACCAGTTATTGTCGTTCGTGGGCGCTATTAGGCTCGCAAACGGACTGATGCTAGTGTGGAGCTGGAGATCTAAAGATGAGTCTGTCAAAAGGGCCGCCTTGCTTTCTCAAGCTTTTGTAAGTTACATTGTAGTTGATACGAGCTTTCTTGTTTAAGTAGCGTCAGGTAAAAAGCAGTCGTAGCGAAATTGAAGTTTTCGCTTTAAAACTTGTCAGGATCACAAAATCCTCGAGAAGTGGGTCAAATTACCCCCGCCCCCCCCCCTCTCCCCCCTAATTTTTGGGCTTAAAATTTTTTTGCTACTTGACCGATTACCAAAAGTTTTTGTGACGCCATAGCAATAAATCACATATTAATTTGTGTGTTGACTTTCAAAATTTCACCTTGTCGCTAAATAGTTAAAAATTATCCACCACTTTCACAGACACTGAGGTGGATAATTGTTCTAGTATATAAACACACAAGTTGAATAAACAATGAAACGAAAAATTACTTTAATTTTGGCAATGCACCGACAAAAATACAAGTATTCGGGCTATTTTACCAAAATATTTACGTGCGCCGTCGCGCTATCAAGTAGAAATCACATGACAATTATAAGTCAGGAATGGTTGATTTACTTACCATTAAATACTGACAAACCAAATTTTGTTCCAATTTTGTGTTTTTGGGGACACCTACATCATTTACTGAGGCTATTTACTCTTCGGTATCCGGAGCGAAAGGGGAAGTCATTTTGTTTCCGTCTCTTTCACTGCTCGGAGGCAAATAGCAATGGATATTTTACCTTCGAGTAATCTGAGTTAACCATCAAAATACGCGAAAATGGATATTCACTTGTGTGGTAAACACTAATGAATGATTTTCTTAAAGTTTCGCTATTGTCGGTATTGATTCTAGCCACTTTTATAAATTTAAATCCTTAAATGCAGTTCCCCTGTTATCTTCTGTTTTATAGTTTAAAATGAAAAATGAAACAAAATCTTCTTAAAAAATTTTAAAACCCCAAGTTTGTGGCCAAAGAAACCAAATCTACACAACGTGATTTTGCTTAATTGAAACAAAAAAAGAAGTGGATCATTTACGCTAAATAAGGGGGTGTTTCTCCCCCTCCCCTCCCCCCCCCCCAGCGTTTGTGTAACCTATCTTGTTCAACCCTGACTAGGGTTAGATAATGCAGCCATGAACTTAACTATTAAGGAACCAAGAGTCTGTACTTTGTTTTATCCGTTTGTTGCTATCTCTAAGTTTTTTAACGATACTAAACTATTTCTTTTTATTTGTCTTTGAAATAATCAATAACCAAAATAGCTTTTTAAAATTGAACTGCAGGCATTTGTAGTAATCAACGCTAAAAGTTTCAAGATGTTTTTGGATTATCCAGACCTTTCATTAAATCCGGTAAGTAAAATAGATTATTACTCTGCAAGTCAAATTCTTGGGTCAATAATTAAATCCTGCGTCCTGATTGGTAGGGAAATCGGCCCAATAACTTCCCATACAGGACAGGGGAGTTATCGAATGATATTTTATTAACGCGAGCACGCAGAAACAAGCGTTTGTTTTGTTTTAAACTGACCTAAAATTGAAGCCATGTAATAAATATCTCAAAGACTTGGTGCTACTGAACCGAAATCTTCAAACTAGTTAAAAATATCTAAAATTAGAGTTTGACCTGTAGAATTTTCGCTTAGCCACTTGTACCCGGTTATTAAAATAAATTTCGCGGAGAATTTACGAAGACAAAATGTCTATTTCATCGTCAAAGCTGCAAAAACTTTTTAAGCTGAATAGATATGTGTGATGTCACGTGATTTGAAAGGCGGGAGATCGATCTCACCCAAAAAAGCAAAAAACTCACTAGTTCGCTGAAAACGCAAGTATAGAGCAGCTTTGAGTCCTTTCAAACCATGTGACGTCATTGTTCGCACTGAGTATACTCTTTTGAAAGCTTATTTCACAGACCTAAAATAATCAAGTAAGCAATTTTTGTCCATTTAAAGTCGAAAAGTAGAGTTGGAAAAACCTTTAGAGCTATCAAAAGACAAATGACAAAATGGCATCAGTAGCCCTTTGAAAAACTCGTTTGCTCTGTTTGTCAGGAAAATTTTTGGCTTTCGTCACGATTTTGCACAGACAAGATTTCTTGCTAATATTTTCACGGACAAGGGCCTCGCTTGCACTGGCGGCTATTTATGTCCATAATATCCAGCAGCGGCCGTTTTATTTCTTTTTTAATTTTGCTTGTCCATTTTTGTGAATTCAGTATAACTCTTCGAATCCCTCTGATGGGGGAGGGGGGCAAAGGTGTTGGTTGAATTAAAAAACTTGAATGTCACGTCTCACAATCCTCCCCCCTCCCTTGTTATAAAAAGTACAATTGCGTGGTAAATGCGTTTTATTGCTTAACTAATTTCTGATAACATAACTAAACCCTTTCAAAAGCACTTAGAATTGTCATTTCTTTATTTCACTTTCTTTTGTCTGGAACTAAACAAGCGACTAGTGAACTTCCTATTCACAATTACAGAACAGAGAGAAGGCTTTAGTGGGAACATTTTTCTGGATGTGGGGAAGTGGCTATCACTTTCTCATATCCCAGAACAAGAGGATCACTCCAGTTCATCATCCATTAAACGCAAACCTTGCACGTGATTTTCTGATCACCATCCTGACTGGTGTGTTTATTACCATGTTTCCTGAAGAAACTATCAAGCTTGTGACAAGTGACTCTAAAAATGTAAGTGTGTTTATGTAAAACCTTATTAGCTTTCTTCCTTACACATGCACCATATGATATTTATAGAGAATATCACAGTGCCGGGTGGAATACGAATTTTATCTTCGAGTGATGAAAGTATCTGGAAAGAGCGAAACGAACGATCGCGAGTGAGAGGTGCTTTCAGCATGAGAAGACAAAATTTGTAGCCTTAAGCAACCATGTATACGTGGTTTTCTGTTATTTTTTAGCTTCTGATGAAATCCCTAGACCGCGTCGGTTCTTTTAAAAATAGTTGTATCCTCGCACGAGAAAGATAAAAAAAAAGATATTTTCACTGTGTAAGATGAAGATAAGATTTTTCAGTAAAAGGAAAACATCTGGGGTTTCATCAGTATCTATATAATTATAGTTTATAGTTTATACTCTTTACTACTCCTATGGGTAGTCTGAGAGTCTAACAGGTTTCACCACAGGCTTCCCCAACATAAAATGCGACTGTTTTATGCATCTGTGATCGGACCTTAGTACGACCGACTTCATGTACTTAATGTTAGCTAATACGTAAGATCATCTAGCTATAGCGTATAAGAGAATGTAGGGAATTCTTTTGAATCTCTAATAGGTGATGCCGTTTGGTAGATATATTCGAAGACGTGTTGTTCCCCCCACACGTCATTCTAGACTTCGAATGCACCCACCAAACGGCCTCAAAATGGTATGAAAAACCGAAACAAAACACAAGAAGAAAACACATCAAAAGTAAGTGAAGTTTATATTCCAAACTAGGTAGTAAATTGCACGTTTTACAGATTCAAAAGATATTCTCATACATTCTCGTTTCCGGTAGCTGTTATGTATCATAAAGTCGTGTCGTATTTAGCACTAAGGTTCGATCGTAGATGCATAAAATAGACGAGTTTTACGTTTGGGAAGCCTTTGGTTTCACAACAAAACTATGAGACCCCGAGAGTCTACGGTTCAGAATAATTAAATAACGTGGGACCCCGAGGGTAAGAAGACATGAAGGTTTATTTACCGTCTGCGGATGTTAAAGCAATTGTTCCTCAATTATTTATAAGACCATGATCATGAGTGAAGATTTTGCACCGGGAGCCGAACCCAGGCCTCCCGTACGGGACGGGCACCTTACTAACAAAGTCACTAGCTAGGCAGTCTATCATTGAGCACAACCCCAGTGACTCTTTTAACATAAAAGTTAGGGTTTGAAACGAAAGGCTGATGTCATTATTTTTTTCTGGTAAAAGAATGATAATCATTAATTGTTTATCTCTCAGAAGTCTTCTTACACAACGATATGCAATATATACCAGTTTGGTTTGGATTTTTGGGGTTAACTATGTAGTTCTTGATTATTTATTTATAGAAGTTGTTAAGAGTTGAAAATGAAAATAAAGAATTTTTTACATGTTTATCTAAAGGTTAAAAGCACAATAAAGCCAGTTAGGGTACAATGAGTTTCCTGGCTTTGTCATGTGCTTGCAATTTAAAATCTAACTGCATGAGTACAGAGTAAAACATAATTTAATTAAGTAAGGACTTATGCATTAAATGTAGTGCAAGTACGGAAAAATGCATTGGAGGATTCTAACACTGTCGATTCAGTCCCTTCCCCTTCCTGCCGCGCGCATCCTTTCTGCCCCAAACACCTCTTTCACCTAAATACCCCAACCCCTTTGTCCCAATAGTTCCTCCCCTATACCTATATACACATCTTTTCTGCCCTCATCCCCAGCCCTGCCTAGCTACCACAATCCAACATTTCCTAACCCCTGCCTACCTACCAAATCTTCTTTGCCAAATTTCCCTTTACCTGCCTAACAACAGCAACTTTCGAATAATATTTTGCTTCCGTCGCCCATGCATGTTGCATCCCCTCTGCCCCCCTACCTTAGCCGCATCCCCTCTGCCCCCCTACCTTAACCGCATCCCCTCTGCCCCCCTAACTTAACCGCATCCCCTCTGTCATTCCCCAATCCCTGCTCTACCACATATATCTAAAACAGCGACTTGAGTACATTTTACGCTTTGTATATTAAAACTAAAAACTGAGTGTAGTATATATGGGTTTGTAAGAAGATTTTTGCTAATAGTATTTTGTTGTTCTAATCTTGGCTATGATCGTTCTAGGCCACCGAATTAAAAGTGTTTATCGTCAAATCTTTGGGAGTTTTGTTCATCGGGAACTCGTTCATCTCGTATTTAGCACAAGATTTTCAGCAAGCAGACGACAAAAAAGTGCAACTAATTTCGCGTGTAATGGTGAGTAAATAATATATATTTGCTCGGTTTACATCTGTGACGTCAAGTAGTTCGAAAACCAACGTGTCGGTAAATGACATTGACGAAACAGCGAACGGGAAAGGGCAATATTGCGGCGAAGGGCGCCGGCTTTCAGCTTAAAAATAGATCATATACACCGGAAATAACAATGCACTCGTTATGCGAAATCCAGCCGTTAGTTTTGACCCGTGTGCTTGCAACGAAGTATTTTCGGTGCAAGATGTTTTACGTATGTTTGAAGTTTATCTAAACCGAATGGGGGAAAAAGTGGGGAACGCCCATTTCGTTTCGGAGACAAAACGCGTCAATTAATAGTGTTTAAATGATGTAGCTAACGACCGCCCCTGTCATTCATCGTACCTCATTCGTCCCCGGGAACCCGTTTTTAGAGGACCAAAATCTTTAATATAAAATCAGACGATGTTTTTCGTTTATTAATCGGATCTCATAAATTTGTGTATATCTTGTTACTGGTAAAATATCAGTTTTGTAACGTAATTTATGCACTGTTTGATTGTAATTTTTTTTTGTCAGACTAACACTCTTGCTCTTGGGTTGATGTCGTACCATCAACGTGGGCAGTATTGGAATTTATCGACAACCGGATTAACGTGTCTCTTATTCTACATCGTGTGGACTGCTAATGCAGCTCTGGGGATCTTCTCTCCAAAACCAAGATAAAAGAATAGAAACACAAGAAAAAGCTATTCGTTCTGCAGTCACTGACGGATCTATGATTTCTTTTGCCTCTATTGGTCAAGGGTTCGGGAGAGCAGCTTCTAAGCTGTTCTGTTAAAGTAAAAATATACTTATTGGTAAAAAAGCAAAAAGAGAAAAGAACAGAACAGAATAAAATAGCATAAATGGAGAAATTGTAATCAGGCATAATGATTTTTTAATCAGTGTTAAACCTTATTTTTTTAAACCTCTTTTAGAATAGAATAGAAGAGAATGTGTAGTATAGAATAGAAAAGATTGTGTAAAATAGAATAGAATAGAATGTGTAGAATAGAATAAAATAGAATAGAATAGAATAGAATGTGTAGTATAGAATAGAATAGAACAAAATAAAAGAAGAGGAGAAGAAGAGGAAATTAAATATGATTGATTAAAATGAAAGGAAGGAAGGGAAAAATATAAAACAAAAATTGCTTGAAATATAAAACAAATAAGATAAAACGACGTTAAATAAAGTAAGGCATAATAGAATAAAACCCATTTCGTTTGAATTCATTTGTTTCGTTTCATTTCAGAAAGAATAAATCTTAAAATGCAAAAACCGTTTTGTTTTGTCTTCCGAAATGACTACCACTGTTAAATCAACTGGTTAACAACCCTATCTATATCAGTTTTTCAGCAAGAATTGCTCAGGTGATCGCTCAGGACAGATCGATGGTATGAGGGGGGGAGGGGGGGGGGTATTACTGAAAGAATAGCTGCATCTCGTAAATCCTAACTTTTGTCTTTTGTTCCAGCAACTGTAATATTTTTAGATTTTCTGCTCGCATCCTGTCTTTATTACTGATTGTTTTAATACTTTTTTGAGAATTTTTAGTAATGTACTTACAACTCTCAATATCACCGACTCTTGATAATAAATTACCTACGTAGCCTCCCCCCCCCCCGATCCCCCTCCAATGTCATTGTTATGTTTAGATTGAGTTACACCAACTATAATCCCTTTTCAGCTCTTCGATATTTAAATTTGTAGCACGTCTACTCGAAATATTGCCAATAAACCTGCCCAAAAATGATGTTCTTGTAATAGCCCGTCATTCAGATTTTCTTTATACACACCGATCGAGAGTGACGTATGTTGCATGCTTCTCTAACAAGAGATCCAGCATCTATTTTACCTTGCGTCATGTAGTCCTTTGCATTCAAAAGACTTTATTCAGGTAAGACAAATAAAAAAATTCTTGTTGCAGGCCCGTAGAAAGGAGAAAATATTAATCGAGGCAGTTAGAATATAAGTTTGGTCGTGCGAGCCCCTAAGATGCGAGCTCCCTTTTTGCGGGTGTCGTAGCCTCCAGCGAACCTTAGGGGTTCCAGAGACGTGCTCCCCCGGAAAATTTTTGAAATCTTATCCTTTGGATCGTTGGAAATGCACCAAATTTACAAAATCAGGGCATATTATATTCCAGCTATTCAAGACATTTTTTTCCCGACCAATTCGGCTTTGAAGGTTGATCACACAGATCTCTGTACGTGTGGCAGCAATTCGAATTTTTGGCCAGATTCAGATTTCACACATAGCTTGACCACAACTTCGATTATTCTGAGCCAGCAGGCTTTTATTCTCAGTATAATAAATCTGCTAACTTTTATTTGTTGTTCAGTTGTAGCTTATCCTTTCTGTTTGCTGAAAATCCCTCCATTTTGTTGCTCACAAGTTGCGACAAAACTGTTGGTCCAAAAAAAAAAGATATGCCAAACAAACGACACCTTTTTATTACTGAATGGCGTAAATTGACAACTTTTTTTTCAATACTAACTTTACATTCTTATAAAGTCACATGCCAATTTCAGCTTAGACTAAGATTGAAACTGCTTTACGTAAACTGGCACGATATATATATTTTTTTCTAAATTTTACCGAGGCAAGTGCCTCGGTTCGCCTCGTGGTGGCTACGGGTGTGTGTTGAAGTACTTCTCTAGCATTCTAGATAGGCTTAAGAAACCTACACACAAAAGCACCATTGGCAATAAAAACACCTTTTGTAGTAAGACTTATTTGCCTCATTCGTTATTTTTTTCTTTCAGTTATTATTCTGAGTGCAGCTAGGCCCCCAAGTGATCGACTGCGACGCTCAAAACAAAGAGGCAGAGACCAACGAATAATCCTTGGCGACTTTTGTGTAAAGATCCACGGACGCTCTGGTAAACTATCAATCATGCGCACAATCGAGGAGTCGGGTAATTCAACAACAAACAGCTCAGACGCCAATGCACAAAGAAAAATTAAACGCCCTCCTTGTGAAGGTATAAAGCTGAAAGAAAATGTTACTGTTCTCACTTAGTTGGTGGCTCCTCCTAAATTGATCTACAAATGGTACACGATTTAATAGAGCCGAAATCATTTGTGAAACTGCAAACAGTTTTGGGAATCCTGAACTGTAACTGTTAAATTGTTATTTTCAATTTTAGTAACATATACAGTATGTTTTTATTTATTTTTTCAAATTTTGGTTACGCAGAGTTGACTAAGTTGGAATCTAGCCCGGTGTCGCGCGCGGTTATTGTATAATGTCCTCGACAAAAGCAAAACACAAGTTCATAGTACAAAAAAATAAAAACAGATGCTGTCTTTTAAAGTCGTTAAAAAAATTTATGGTTGTATACTACCCCAATTGCAGTTCTTTTTTTAGTCGCCAAACGGCCAAAGTCTGGGCTTGAAAGTCAAATTTGCAGTAGCCTGCGAAGCAGGCGCTTTGCCAACTCTCTTTTAACCTCGGAACACCAACTGCGAAGCGAGGTCAAAAGACCGATCTCGCACCAGGCTCTTTTCTTTTGTGCACAGCCAGTTTTAAAACGGCACGCGCAGGCACTCTGCCAACGCTCTGTTTACCTCGGAACACCAATTGCGAAGCCGAGATCAAGAGCGGGGAGGCCGAATACCGATCTCGCGCCAGGCTCTTTTCTTTTGCGCTCAGCCAATTTTAAAATGGCACGCGCATCTGCTTCGCAAGCTAAATTTGCCGAGGGGGTAAAATCTGGAGAAAAACTTCATGATGAAAAGCAAGTTTCTCCCAAATGGGTAAAAGCGAAAATAGGAATACATGCTGAGAGATCTTATCTTCACGCATTTGTTGTGTTTTGGGCTGGAAGATTTGATGAGTAGCAGTCAAGTTCCTTTTGGTTTGGGGTAAGAAACGAATCACCGTTGATTTTGACGAGGTTGTAGAGATTGACAAAGACGATAATGAAGTTAAATCTAAACAAGGGAAAAATGAACACAAGTTCAGAGATTTTGGCAAAGAGGTCTCCACGGCAAATGCAACGGGTGTGATGTACCAGGGACTCAGTGCACACGAAATCGCCTTTTCTCTGACTAATAAACGGCGCTAATTTTACTGTGAACGTTTAGATCTTCAACGAGACTTGGAATACCACGGGAGACGAATTCAAAGGAGTCGTCAAAGGCACCTAGAAATTCTCAATTGAGGTAAAATTAATAAGAGATCGAGCTTTTGTTAGTTTAACTTATTAAGTAGAAGCTTGATTGCTTGATGTGCAACAAAGCACAGTCGAGCTCACCAAACAAACCGATGCAAGAAAGAACAGTGAAGAAACATGAAACTTACAAAAAAAATTAAAACATTTTATGGTGCACACAGGCAACCAAGCCGCTTTTGAAGCATTTTTGAGTGATTTGCATCACATTGGGTACCTAAATATAAGAAATATAGTATAACACTCTATAATTGTTTTTTTATTATTTCATGTGGTACATTTTACGGGCTAGCTCTACAATGAATAATTTGATGAACTAAAGTGTGTTTTAACCCGCTGAAACAAAAGAGTAGTTATTTAACGGTACAGACACTTACAAACTCATTTTATCGAGTTAGGAACCGCTTGGATTTTTTGCAGTCAGCTTCATTTTATCCATTTTCAATTTGCAAATGTTCATGCGTGTTGATCATGACCTGCAGCTTTTGCTTATACCAACGCCCTCATAAACTGATAACAATGTAACACTGATAGTAATAATATTTATGTTCTTGTGCTTAAATATGTTTTGGGCCCTTATAAGAGTTCATTTTAACCCTCAACTACGGTCTCAGCTAAAATAAATCTGACGCAAGCCCAAAGCATATCCTGTATGTCCTTAAAGTGTCTATGACATAAAATATTTTGTCATGTCAGCTGATAGACCTTGCTAAATGAGGAATCTGTTATGGTTCCCGAGATGTTTTCAACTAATGATGTCAGTTGTTGTAACGGCAAGTTTTCAATTTTTTAAAAATCTGCTGCCAATCCGTAATTTTTGGATGAATCTAAGCCAAACTTGGGCTGACGATGTATCTCGAGGTATTCTTCAGAATAGTTACTAATTACTAAAAGAGCCAGTATTGGCTTTTGCCTGCCCAACAACTGATGTCACCAGTTGAAAACAATGTTAATATCTCGAGAACCATAACAAATTTTGACAAAATTTTTTCATCGTTCATCCTGGTTTATAAAGATCTACCTGCTGATGTAACAAACATTTCATGCCATAGGCACTTTAAACAGAAACTATATATATTTATATATTGTTATATGATTAACTAAAAGCGAGGCTAAATTTTTTAAGGGGTCACTCTATAACCTATGAATGAATGTCCCGTTTTCTGACATCAAAAGATAGAATGCTGTTCTTATAATATCGGGTTTTACATTTGAAGAACAGCACCATTCATTGGTTATGTGTAACTCAGAAGCTGCGTGCATCTATCGAGTTACTGCATGGGCAAATTGCTAGGTGCCATTAGAGCGTAAATGAACATGGAGGGTAGCTGAGTGCTTCTCTAGCTTTGTGAGTGCTTGAGCAGCTCAAAAGCTCAATAAATACACACTGTACCCATGAACCATTTCTTTAGTATCATGATAGATTTTACTTTCAAGTAAAGGAATCGAAAAAATTCATAGTTGGAAACTTAATGTCGCGTTCGCACTTTCTTTAGAAGCATTACTGAGCAACGGAAAAGAAATTCATTCTGAAATAGATTTATCTTAGCAATTTCTTTCTATACCTCGTAAATACTGCGAAAATTGAACATAATCATTTTTTCGCGGATTGACAAAATAACAAATTAGCTTGCTCCATTGGATTTATGTTAAGGCTAATCAGATCGCACGATTTCATATAAAATAATGGTTGTTTGTGTCGTTGAAAAATTGTTCATTGCCTCAGGAATAAAGAGAATTTGCTTGCAAATTGCAGATTTGTTTCTCATTTGAATCAGTAAACCGCAGACTTATTAAGCAATCAAATAATCTTCCATTTAGACTTTAAAGAACCCACATACACTGCCGGGACATATTTTTGTTAGCTGTCAGAACTGAGCTCAAGGAACTCCTTTAAGATTAATTCTCCTGCACGCATGGTAACGAAAAAATTGTTTTGTTTTTTTTTCTGCAGGCTAACAACTGGCGGTATTGTGGCGACGATAGCGTTTCCTGTAAGGATAATGCAAAGGGCGCCTATCCTGATGTATACATGAAAATAAAAGGTAATAAAAAAAGACGAAAAACCAAGTGATGAGGCAGAAAAGAAGAAAAAAGATGAAGAAAGGGAGAAAAAAAAGAAAGAAATAGAAAAGAAAAAAGAAGAAGAAGAAAAGAAGAAGAAAGAAGAAGAAAAAAAAAAAGAAGAGCGACCGAAAGACAAAAAGAAAGAAGAAAAGAAAAAGAAAGAGAAAAAGAAAAAGGAAGAAGAGAAGAAAAAGGAAGAAAAGAAGAAGAAGAAAGAGAAGGACAAAAAGCAGAGGGAATACCGCTGCAAGAAAAAAAGATTCGGCAAAAAATACTTCATGAATGGTAACGATGAAGTTGTCTTATTCAATGAGGTAAGGACTTCTGGCGAAAACTAAGGTTTAGAAATTAACAGTTTCATTCTTTTAATATTCGCCCTCATAGCTCGTGTGCGGAAGCTAATTAACATGCAAATGGTCGGTTATATTATCATTGTCATTACAATGACAGTTACATTACCATGACCGTTACATTACCATTACTGTTACATTATCTTACCATTAGTGTTACCATGACCGTTACATTACCATTACTGTTACATTATCTTACCATTAGTGTTACCATGACCGTTACGCTAACATTACTGTTATTATGACCTTTACATTACCATGACTGTTACGTTACCATGACCGTTACATTATCATTAACATTACTGTTACCATGACCATTACGCTACCATTACTGTTACTATAACCGTTACATTTCCATGGCCGTTACATTACCATTACTGTTACATTATCTTACCATTACTGTTACCATGACAGTTACGCTACCATTACTATTACTATGACCGTTACATTATCATTTACATTACTGTTACCATGACCGTTACATTACCATTACTTTTACCAAGGCCGTTACATTACCATGACCGTTACATTACCATTACTAGAGAGTTTTAGACTCGACAACGAGTACGAGTACGAGTTTTTCCTATTCGTTATACTGCGCGTACCAGAATTGCGAAGAAATTACGCCATTTCGTTGTGTTGTCAATATCTCGTTGTCTACGCGCCGAGTTTTTATTTCCAAATCTCGTTGTAAACAAGACGACGACGACGAGCGACGAGTTTTGGCAACACAACGAGATGGCGTGATTTCTTCGCAACTTCTGAATCTCTCAAATGTTACCATGACCGTTACATTACCGTGACCGTTACTTTATCACTATCATTACTGCTACGCGCAAGAATTGCGAAGAACTCACGCCATCTCGTTTTGTTACCAAAGTTTTGGCAACACAACGCGAATGGGAAAATACTCGTACTCGTACCCGTACTCGTTGTCGAATCTGTAGCTCTCTAATGTTACCATAACCGTTATCTTACCGTTATCATTACCATGACCGTTACATTACCATGAACGTTACATTATCATTACCATTACTGTTACCATGACCATTACATTACCATGACCGTTACATTATATGACCTTTACATTACGATTCCCGTTACCATGACCGTTACATTACCATTAATGTTACCATGATTGTTACATTACCATTACTGTTACCATGACCGTTATATTACCATTACTGTTACCATATGCATGACCGTTGCATTACCATTAACGTTACCATGACCGTTGCATCACCATTACTGTTACCATAACCGACACAATACCATTACTGTTACCATGACCGTTATATTACCATTACTGTTACCATATGCATGACCGTTGCATTACCATTACCGTTACCATGACCGTTGCATCACCATTACTGTTACCATAACCGACACAATACCATTACTGTTACCATGACCGTTACATTACCATGACTGTTGTATTACACTACCATGACCGTTACATTACCATTACTGTTGCCATGATTGTTATATTTCCATGATTGTTTCATTACCATTACAGTTACCATGACCGTTACATTATCATTAATGTAACCATGACCGTTACATTACCATTACTGTAACCATGATTGTTACATTACCATTACTGTTACCGTGACCGTTATCAATGTCATTGTCGTTACCATTAACGTAAATTGTCGTTACCGTCATAAATGCCGTCATAACAGTTAACGTTATAATTGCGGTAACCATTAATTATTGCTAACATTGCCGTATCCATTATCGATACATTGCCACTGCACTGCGTTGCATTGCTTTACAGTTACATTACCGTTACAGGATCTTTGGCGTTACCAATAAATAATTATCACCACTACCAATACCACCACTGCTACATCATAACTGTTACTGTTATCATTGCGTTACCACTGTCGCTATCAACACTAAACTTTTTATTATTTGTCTTAAGTAATCAACCTTTAATTCTGCTTCACCATATAGCAACGTAACCGCAATCGTAATTGCGTTGAAGGAAGACAAACACGCATGCGCATTTTTTGAATCCTTAGAAACAAGATGGCGGACGAAATACTGACAGTTTCCGCCATTTTATATTCCTCGTTCTGACGGAAGAGAGCAAATGAGTTGTGATTAGTTCATATCTTGCGCTTGCGATTGCGTTTACGTTTTGTCGCTTCACACTAAAAGATTTCTGACATAAGCGTAATCGCAAGCGCAAGACAAGCAGCCAGAGAAACAAAATGTTCCTTTTTTCTTGCGCTTGCACTTGCGATTCTCACTTTATATTAGATTTGTGTAATTGTGCTACAAATGGGTTTGTGATTACGCTTATATCGTTTGTGTGAAGAAATCTTTTAACAGAATGTCAACTTCTTTTTTCCGGCAGGTGCTAGTTAACGGAAGTTACGTTCCTATGCCAACGGGATTCCCCACTATGATAACGCTAGGTGTCAACAATCTGTTTGTTCTTCGCTTCCCCCGAGGTCAGAATATCTCGTATGACCCTACTTTCGAAATAAACAACAATTCGCTCTTTCGGCTCTCTCAAAAGGATTACTTGCGTTTTTATAAGTAGAACAATTTATAAGAACAATGAGGCTCAAATTTCTCAAAAGTTATGAGCAAATATAAAGTATTTTAAGTTGGTCACAGGGAAACTAATTATTAGTTCAAACATCGCTTCAAAAAGTTCAAAAACAACAAGTGAGGGGTAATAAAAACAAACTGAATCTAAGAAATTTTTCGAAGCATACAAGTTTGCAGCTCCGTTTTTTATTGAAAGTAAGTTTTAGATATATATTACATTTTGTCTTACTAGGAATCCTCCCCTGGTATATTTTTGTGAGTAGCTTTGGAATGCATGGCAGTACGATGCTGCAATTCTTATTACTTTTCCTAAAATCTTATTGGAAATCTATTGATATATGTTTCGTGCCGCTCATTTGCATCAAAATCATTTTTTTTAGATGCTTATGTACAACGCAATAACAATTTTGGAAGTGTATACTAATCAGAAAGCAGTCAAAGGTTTGTTTTGAAGATTTGCAGCAAACGTGCCGATCAGTTTTCAAAACAATGTATTATGGGTATTTTTCAATATTCAATATTTCCATTTTTTTCCCTTTTTTTTTCAACCTGCGTGTAAAGTATCGTTTGTAAATAATATTCTAGTGTAGCTACTACTGTTTGCAAAGTTTAACAGGTTTTTATTGAAGGAAAACATGTATGACGTATGAAAAAATGTATGTATGACATCATCAATACGTCAAGAAGAAATGTTTATTGTTATAACATTTCCTAATTGAAATG
Source organism: Hydrozoanthus sils (assembly GCA_027575215.2). NCBI lineage: Eukaryota > Metazoa > Cnidaria > Anthozoa > Zoantharia > Hydrozoanthidae > Hydrozoanthus > Hydrozoanthus sils. The sequence goes on along the minus strand of JAOBRD020518846.1, from coordinate 13,731 downwards.
ATGTTGCAATTAAAGTTAGAAAAACACATTCTTTCATGTTATTTGGTAAATATCTGCATTTTGTACTAAATATAACAAAAAATATGAGTCTAAACATCTTTGATGATTTCATTATGATGACCTAACTCCAAAATTAAGTAGTTCTTATGGTGATTACCATTTGTGCAAAAAAAAATCATGACTCTAGGATGTTTTCTTTTTTCTTTTACTCTACATGATGGCAGAATTACAGTAAGTTAAAAGACAAAGCACATGGTTTGAGTCGGAGTTTTAACTAGGAAGCAAAAAACCTGCATTTTTGTTGAAAATTAATATAACATTCGATACATTGTTTAAATACGAAATGATATGAACTACTACAAATAAAAAAATCATAAAAAAACGTAAAAATGTGATTGCATATCTGTGTCTCGAAGAACGATGCAGAAGGAAGGAAACATAAACTCCAACACAAGTCAAAGTCCTTCAACGCCTTGTGGTTGTGCAGTTGTATTCTACATATAAGAATTAAAAAGAAGGCCAATACGACGTTTGTGAAATATGCTTTGTACAATAGTTCGACTGGCCATATCAGTCTTCACCAGGTAAAACATACTATATTTCAATTTGATTATCTATTGATCCGACCGAAGTAGAATCTTCGTAAACGGCTGCCTGGATTTTATTCCTCCAGTATTCTACATGAATTAATTATCAAGAGAACTGAAAAATAACCGTTTTTAACTTTGGGTTTGCATTCGCACGTCGTACAATTGTAGCCCTCCCGATCTTTGTTCGACTGTTGCCGAACACTTTCCTAAAATTTGGTTGCTAAACTCACAAACCTAAAAAATAGTGGCTACTTCGTTACTTAGCAACAGTAGCCACAAAAATAAACATCATATCGTTACATCGTGCGGCTACCAAGTCTTCTTGCATCCTCGTACCCGGGCTCATTGGTGAAATCTTCGAGTACGCTTTGGAACAAAAATGTCGGAGGCAAAGCTGATGTCGTCTATTTGGGGCTTCTTTGCTATTTTACTTCTTCAACACGTCAGTGGTAGGTAGTTCTGAACTATTTGCCTGCTTAAATAAGCAAGAAGAAGAGTGATAAATTGCAAAACTCTTTCAATCTCTTTATAGTTGGTTATGTCTTCGCGTACAATTGCTCTTGTTTTAAAACTGTTCGGAGATCGAGGTTTGTTCCGCTACATTGAGTATCAGTTGAACCTCCGAGCGTTATTTGATTAAGACCCTTCCTGGGGAATAGAAGCTTGATCTTGTTTTTCAAGAACAAGTGGTTTCTCATTAAAAGCCGTCACTTGTGGCTGTTTTAAGATTTACCTCCCGCTAATGAAGTAAGCTGTACTGGCCATTACTAGTATTAGTACTTACTAGTAGGAAGTAGGACGAAAAATTTTTTGACGCGCAAGTATGAGTCTGCAAGGAGTTAACTCAAAACAATTGTGTCTCGCTTCTGACGGTAATCGCGTGTGAAACGAGTCAGAGTGAAAAGTACCAGGTCTGGAAAGCTCTATGTGTTAAATTTTGTTTCGATATTTTATTTTCAGCAAAAAGGCCCCATAAAGGTCGAAGAAAATCGAGCTTATTGAGGTCAATGTTTCGAACTTACTTAAATTTAATGTGACATACAACATTATGAAAATATTGACTACATTTTAGAGTAAGTAGTCACTTAGACAGGGTAAAAGTTCGTAGAACAGTGACAATTAAACACTTATTAAGCTGTCTTTGGATTCGTTTTGTCACTTTCATGTCTGTGCTTCTTGAAACTTCAAACAATGCGGAAACTCCGGCAGTTTGTGAGAATCATACTGGCTAGTGCACGCAACCTTTGAACAATGTTGAACACATTTTTAGAATCTACCTCAAGCATATTAAAAACAACGTTTGATCCAAAATTGATATACCTATTTTCAGTCATTTTTATTTCTTGATAAAAGAAGAAATGAAATGCTGGTCTGTTTCAGTTCTTGTTTTTTAAACAACACAAAGCGGAAACGTCTTCATGCCTGCTTGATACATCTCGAGACATGTATCGTAATGTATTTGCATCGCTGGTACACCGGAATGGGGTAAATTTAAAGCAAACTGTTTGAAAATCGGCATTTAGTTTAATATATCATTTTTTCATTTAAAAGTTTATGACAATAAAGAGGTTTAATAGGAAAAAACTCTGTTGAGAGACCAAATTATGTTGTCTTTCCTTTTTCAGCATCTAGAGTACTTGACAGCACTCGAATGGCTTTGTGGTTTTCTCTTCATCCATAAGAATTTTACGTTCTCATGCAAATATCACAACTTCGAATTACTCATAAAATTATCTATTAAATATGTAACAAAACTCTGTTGAGCGACCAAATTGTTATTCCGTTTTCAGCATCTTCATTCCGTGGCCACTGCCTGACAGCACTTGAATGGCTTTATGGTTTTGGCTTCGTTCGTAAACTGAGTTTTCGTTGTCATGCAAATATCACAACTTCAAAGTACGCATAAAGTTAACTATAAAATATTTATTCTGGAAAAATGTTTTGGTTTGGCTCTTTGTCTATATCTTAATAACGTATTGATTCTTCACGAAAACTTTTTGAAAAATTATCGGCATTTGGTTCAATATATGATTTCTCATAAGAAGTTTATAAATGACAATAGACTGATTTTATTTTCAAAAAAAAACTTTGTTGACAGACTATTAAATTGTCTTGCTGTTTTTAGCATCTTCATTTCGTGGCCACTGCTTGACACTGAGCACTTGAATGGCCTTATGACTTTGACTTCGTCCATAAGAAAGTTTTCGTTCTCAAATATCAAAACATCAAATTACTCGTAAAGTCATCGACTTAATATATATTGTGGAATTTTTTTTTGTTTGCACTATGTCTATATCTTTAAATATCATTTAGTTCCTTCAAGCAAACTGTTTGAAAATCGGCATTTCGTTTAATAGCTCATTTTTTCTAAAAGTTTATGACAAATTGAGCGTTTTAATAACAATAATAAAAATTGTTGAGAAACCAAGCTATATTGTCTTTCCGTTTTCAGTACCTTCATTTCGTGGCTACTGCCTGACAGCACTCGAAAGGCTCAAACTACTTATAGTTATACTACTTATATACTAATAGTCATCTATTAAATGTATATTGTTGAAAAATGTTTTTGTTTGCACTATGTATATATCAAGCACTGTGGCCGTGTCTTCAAGCAAACTGTTTGAAGTTTGGCATCTGATTCAATAGAACATAATTCATAAGAAGTTTGTGACAACAGAGGGACTTAATAAAAAAAATAAATGAGAGACCAAGCTATATTGGCTTTCCGTTCGTCAGCATCTTCGTTCGTGGCCATTACCTTACAGCACTTGAATGGCTTTTTGGTTTTAAAACTGAGTTACCGTTCACAAATATCACGAATTCAAAGTCACTCATAAAGTCACTCATGTTTTTGTTTGCCACTATGTCTATTAAAATACCTTTAAATTGTTTCTTCAAGCAAACTTATTGAAAATCGGCATTTTTTTAATAGATAACTTTTCATAAGAATTTTATCAAAATGCAGAATTTTAATAATAACAACAAAACGCTGTTGAGAGACCGAGCTATGTGTTTTTCCGTTTTTAACCTCATCTCTTCATGGCCACAGTGCTTGACAACACGCCTATGGCTTTATTCGTTCTCGTGCATCTATTATCTATTATATAGATATGTTGTGGAAAAAATGTTTTTGTTTGGCACAATGTCTAAATCTTAAATATTTTGTTGTTTCTTCAAGGAATCTGTTTCATATTTAAGTCGGCATTTAGTTCAATATAACATGTTTCATAAGAAGTTTATGACAACAGAAAAATGTATTCAAAAGACTTTGTTTCAAGAGAAACCAAGCTATATTGTCTTTCCGTTTTCAGCATCTTCATCTGGTGGCCACTGCTTGACAGCATTCGAATGGCTTAATAGTTTTGACTTCGTTCGTAAATGTATTTTAAAAAATATACATCTGGTGGAAAAATGTTTTTGTTTGGCACTATGCTTATATTTTAAAATATCTTCTTTTTATCTGCTTCGTGCCGCAAGTTTTGATCACGGACGTCCGTAGTCTTGAACTGGCTCATGTGTTTGGTCAGCAATGCAAATAGTGAAATAATCAAGTTACTGAATGCTTTGCCAATTAAACGTCCATCCTATAAATGTAGCCGAAAAGGCGTTCTTCAGGCATTCAGTATCCGTTACTTAGCACAAGTTGTTCGGTTAAGAGAGTATATTTACTCGCTTGCAGCAACACTAAGTCTTAATGTTCAATTTGACCAAGTAGGTTTGGGCACGAGTATGTAACCAGTCCCAATCTCAATTTTTGGTTCGGCTTTGCAAACATGTGGTACACCATGCCTTTATTTGCAACTTGGACTGAATTTGTGCGACGAATTTGCTAGAAAGCGAGGTAGGTTCAAAGAATGTCCAACACTGCATGATTTAATTAATTGATATTGAAAATATTCATCCAGATGATCATATTTGGATTTCGTTTTTCGCTTCCTAAGATGACAGATTATAATCTTCCACGGTCTCTCGAACCAAATCGAACCATGAAGATTACTGAGAATGGCTTAGAATTTTAGCTTATAATACATTGCTGAGATTTGAGAAGATTTTTAACTGATTAAGTACTGAGAATAAATACTTCAGTGATTAATGGAATTGACTTAGCTTAAGTAGAATCTCTTTTTTAGACATTTTTTGGAAACTACGACAACTACAACTTGTCGCTTGTAGTTTTCAAAGGACTTTACTCTTGGACCCTTAATCTCTTAGACCATGCATTTCCTATGCATTTATCACGTGCAAGCATGTTCAGTGAGTCGATTCTACTAATACAAATAATGACTAGTGATGTGATACAGAACTGTGCCCTGATTCACGTCGCAACAAGTTTTTTTCTGGCGAACGTTCGTTTTCAACATCAAAGCGATTAAAATCTTTGCTTAGAGCAAAAATACCGCAAAGCCAAAAGCACTTCAATCACATGGCCTTGCTTACAAACACCAAGACGACATGACCTATAACTTACGACTTGTGAATGTGGCAAACGAGTTTATGGCAAGAAATGTAAACAGGAAAAGAAAACTTTGGTACTTTCACAGTTCAAGATCTTTTACCATGATCAGTGAGACTCTAAAACAATCGGCACTAATTTTGACTCGACCTAACCTCGACTCCCAGGTCATCTATCATTGCATAACCTATATGCTAATATTAAGTAGGTTCTCAAACTCACTGTACATGTTATGGTCTACATCTTCATTGTCTGACTCTCTTGTTGTGAAAAATCTTTACACAAAGGCCCGTCAGGAGAGTGTACCTCAGTTGAAGATCTTTAAGTTTTAAAACAAGGGATTAATTAACAGTAGCAGTTATTTATGGTCTTGGTCACTGTTGAGCTGTATTTTTAAAGAGTAAAAAGGTAAAAGAAACAAGAACTGAGAATCGTCCTAAATATTATCTGATTACTGAGAATCAACCAATAAAAATGCTGAATACTGAGATCCGGGTTCCCCCATTCAGACCCTCAACCATTCAACGACTGAAGTCAACTCTGTTAAATTCAAAATTGTGTTGTGTTTCGCTGTGACTTGCACCTACATACTTTTGATGTGATGTTGTCGTCAACTTTTTTTCTCAATCGAGTAATTTGGTTTTCGGTAACAGCTGCTGATAATTATAAGTCGCACGACGAGGCAACGAAGCCAATCGAAATCAGACGCTTTATAAAGCTTCTGAAGTGAAAGACTTGTAAGGGCATGTCGTCTTTTCCTAAAATACGTCGCTAAAAAGTGGTCACTTTTAATTAGATATATCAAAAAATAATTAATATTATACCAAAAATATTATAGATTAACTAGAAATTACTTCCGCTAATTAGAGTTTAACAATGAATGTAACCCAGCTTTCGTAGCAAAACCCAGTAAACTATTACAAAATATACGAAAGCAAATATTTTCAGCTCGCAGTAGTTCTCTTTCTATTAGAAACAGCTAATTTTAGTTTATTTACAACAGCGCATCCAACAACTGTGGGGTCATCTTTAAAAGTGATCCAGCGCCTACGGCCAAGAGTAATAATACGAATACTGACATGTGTATCGCAGCTTAATTGTTGAAAATTCGATGTGGTATTCTTTCCAAGGCAATTTCACTTGGATACTCAAATCCGTTACGTTTTTGATTTGACAAGTGACTTACGAGCTTTGCTCGCGGAGTGTTTTCTGTACAGGTGTAGAACTCTATTAGTTTGACTCCAAATGATCTTGGTTAATGATGTTTTGTATCTTGTATCTCAGCAATGCTGATCGTTCCTATATCAACTAATAGATATTGGGTGCTGTGGTCACTGAGCTGAACTGCCCAAGAGAATACCATCTAAAGCAATCGCTTTTGGCAGTTGGTTCTCCAGCTTTGCCAGATAGAGTGTGGATGTCGAAAAAAGCGACAAAAATGTCTTCCCTTGAGAAAAATTTTCAGTTCTATCTGAAATATTAGTTATATAGTTTAAAAAAAAGCTATCAAATGCGTCGGCGAGTAATATAAATTTGAAGTATTATATGATAAATAAATTATCGTCGCCATGAGATGATGGGAAAAGTTGACGTTTCGAGCGTTAGCCCTTTGTCTGAGCATCTGGTGCTATCTGAAATATGTAGCTTAACTGACACCAGCTTTCAAGAGGCGTTCATATTTTTCTACCAACTTTTCTAGCACCGTCTTAGCGTTTCTGCAAGGCCTCTGAACAGTGAACATTTTTGTACTGTGTTCGTTAGTTGGCATGAGTGCGATGAGTCTTCTAACCTTGTATTTTCTTTGTGTTTGGGTCCCCTTCAGTCCAAGTTGTTTGACTGCATTCTTTGACAGAAATCTCGTATTGGATACACTGTCAATCATGGCCTTTGCACTCTCTGGCACTCCGTAGACATGAATGGTTTGCACTGGAAAAGAACAAGCAACGCTCTTTTCCTTTCCTTGTCTTTGGTGCCCACTGATAGCAGGCAACTTGTCAGTGGCATTAAACTAACTTTCTTGCCACTTTGATTAGTATTTTCATTTCTTTCGCTATGGAAGTTAATGAAAAATATGTTCTCACTTGTTACAGGATGTTCCATCGACCTTGCGGCAGTCGTTGGTTTGATTGGGCCGTAGACATTTTCGGCATCGGTGGATTTGTTTAATGGACTGCCAGCGTCGACATACTGATGAGTTTTTTTTTAAATGTGTTTTGCTACACATCCGAGGATGCAGCCATCTTCGGCATGCTTTTCGACAGCGGGATGATTTGTCTTTCGTTAAAATACAAACCCTTTGTTTTTGTCTGAGTTGTCTTCAACTTTGTGTTCGGTTTTTCCTCTGTAGCGTAGCTTCAGGAATCGCACAGCGGGGGTAGCTAAAGGGCTTTAGACGCCGCAATAGTTTTCCAAAAAATTCCGGAAAAATTTGTTTTTCTAACAAAAAGTATAATAAAAGCAAAAACATGGTAAGCACTGAGTAGACGTGACATATTTGCATCGAGGAATGGAAATGGAAGAAAACCTTGGCAAAGCGGCTTTACGTAGCAAGTTCTCCATTATTTTACAAAACAAAATTTCACTATTGTTTCTTTAGAACCAGCGTAAAGTTGTCAACAAATTACAAATATTTGTTTCATCCACATTAACTCGGTTACGAATTTGAGTTTACTTTTGTAAACTGTTACTTCTTCCGAAAACCCTACCGATGACTTGAACATGACGATTTCTAAAATCTCAAACAGGAGGAGAATCTTGTGTCACGAATTAATACAGCTTACCAAAGAAAAATTTATAAAAGTTGATTTCAAATATCGTTCCTTTCGTCCTTTTACCGATGATTAACAAAATTGGAAGGTTTTCAGCGGATTTAGAGGCTTTAAGTTTCAAAATTTTCTAGGGATGCATGAATCATACCCTCCCCCTCCCCCCTTTCCCTCCCGATCTTTGCTCTTTAATGAAACCACTCGATTAGAGTTAAAATGGTCTCTTCCTTTGTTTGCTTTTGTTGCTCTAGTCCTTATTCAACGTTGTCTCTCGGATCAAGTTTGGAGAAAAGGAGAAAATAGTAATATATAGAGGTCAGAGTTTTCATCAAATAGCGTTTATTTTAAAAACAGTAATTTCTTTGTTTTAGTGATGAATCCTTTGATGTGAGTAAACGCGAAGTTCACTTACCTGAAAATTAAACGCGCTTTCGACTGACGAATTTTCGTACTTGGAACTGACAAATCATGACTTTCGCGGAGCAGTATCAAATCAAACTCACAAACATAATTGGGGGAACTCACATTAGAAAGATCACAAAACATCAACTACTTCATGAATTACAAAACCAATAATTCTTAAACTTTATTCAGTTGTTTAAGTATAAAACACTGCACACACGTTTTAGGGTTAACAGTTGTTTCGAAACTTAAATCCTATTGGATTCCGGACTATAACGTGACAACTTTGGTAACTTGCATATATTTGACTGAAAACCCGCTTAAAAATATCCGTCGGCAAAAAGAAATATTCAGACATTCAATATTTTTCTTTTTTTTATTTTCAAAATCCTCTCTAACAAACTAAGACTTGTCCTGAACAGTGTGAAAACCGGGAACGACAAGTCGGAGTGAGTCTCGACGTTGTGCTCAACGTTTAAAAACGATGAAGGTCTTTATCAAGGAAATAAACTTTTGTGTAAACCATAACACTATATATATATATATATATATATACGTATATAGTTTTGTTAATATGACTTGTTAACCTTAATTTTATTGAGATTTCAGCTGAACATGACATGTCATTGTTACTTTTATAGCTCTAAGGGCTTTTCTAACACTGCTATTCAAGTTTAAATGGATAAAAATGCTTACCTGACCAATTTAAGTCCGTTAAATAGGCTTTTAAAATAGTGCGTTCAAGGCGAATAAAATTCAAAACATACGACGGCGATTTATGGCGTCACATGGTTTGAAAAGTATCTTTGAGGCTTTTACGTGTCATGTAAATTAGGACACTAGGACATTCAGTTTATAGAAAAACAACACACACCAACAGATATTTGCACGCTGATTCTAATCACCACCCTTCCCACAAAAATTCAGTTATTGACACCCTCTTGCGCCGCACTGAAACTATTTCAGGTTCTGACTCCTATGATCAAGAAAAAAGAAAAGTCACTCAATCACTCCTACAAAACGGATACCAATATCAACATCTTCGTGCAGTTCTAAACAAAACCAAAAAAGTCTAAAGAAAAGGAAAATGATCCCATCGGATACGCGTGCCTATCACACGTTAAGAAAATCACTGGTCAAATCTTAAAACTTCTTCGTAAACAAAATATTCAAGTCTGTTTTAAACCCACTCGCAAAGTCGACCAGTTTCTCCGATCCTATAAAGACACACTCCCCAAGCTTCAATTAAAACAGAAGGAATTTATTTAGTGAAATGCGATTGTGGCAAATGCTATGTTGGACAAACAGGCCGAGCGATCGAATGCCGAACTAAAGAACACGAACGACACACTAGAAATGGACATTGCAATCTTTCTGCTATTGCGAAACATGCTTTTAATAATCCAGATCACCGAATCCTTTTTAATGAAGTTGAAGTTTTAGCTAAGGCAGAAAAATATACATCAAGAATTATAAAAGAAGCGGTAGAGATACGAAAAACATAAAAATAATTTCAAGAGAGATGACTCTTTTAAATTAAGTCCCATGTGCATGTATCAAGTTATTTAGAGACACAAATAATTTTTACGCCTGAATTATATCTTTGTTCTTACGATTTTATTCATTATGCATATCACTGTACATATATCTTTCTTTATTCTAATTCTTTTTATTCCTATGAGGGCCACCACAAGTGCGGCCGAAACGTAAAGTTTTGCAGAAAAAATTTTATACGTGTAAACCGTAAAGTTTTTTTAAAATTTCCGTAATTTAATGGTTTGAAAAGACTCTAACATGCTCCATACTAGAGTTTACAATGAACCAGTGAGTTTTTGCTCAAACACTTGGCCATTAGCCATGCAAACATCGCCATGATCATATGAGTTTGACCGGGAAAATAGGGTTGATCTCCTGGCCTTTAGATCATGTGACATCACACATATCTAAGGAGCTTAAAAAGTTTTGGCAGCTTTGGCGCTAAAATAGGCATTTTGTTTTGTAAATTCTCCGCAAAATTTATTTTTGAAACCGGATACAAGTAACCCAGCGGAAAATAATACGGTTCAAACTTCTGTTTTAGATATTCTAAACTAGTTTGAATATTTCGCTTCAATAGCACTTTGATAATGAAAAGAGTTTTGTATGAACAGCACTAATGCTAAGAAGCAGAAGGCCAAAGCCTTCGTGTATAAGAGATAGCATAATTGCAAAAAAAATTTTTTTGTCATACATTTATCTCTGCTAAAAATCCAGCTTACGCGATGCTTTTTTTAAGTTCAATTTTAAGCACTTTATCAGCTCTTGTGCTTTAATACTAACAGAAGTTAAGAAATCAAGATTTTGTGTAGTTAATGTTTTATGTATTCCTGTTTAAATGACAAGAACCTGTTTAAGCATTTTAATTTTCTTTTAGAATTTGATAAACTTCGTTAATTTTGTTAGCCTATATAAATATTGTCAGTAATCACTGCTATCAACTTTTGGTGCCCACAACTTCTAGTTTTCTTTAAAAACTTAACTTTAGTTGTACACAGTTTATGGTGAGGTATTTATAACTGACCACAAACAGCCTGATTTTTACTTAAAGGAAATTTAATGAATTTGGTTGCTATAACAACATTTTTACTTTCTTTAAATTTATTTTTAATCAGAATTTTACTTATATCGCGGCGTTTTGCCCCTTTTTTAGAATGTGGCCGTTGGTCTAGTGAAAACATTTAAATACAACAAGACAATAGTATAACAATGTTGAAAATAGCTCATACAATTAATTATTCAAGGAAGATTGGAACTTGTTGGATAAAATAAGGTTAGAGTAATTTTATATATGCATGGCTTATTCTTTTTTTCATTTCGATGGAAAAGTTGGTTCCGTGATCTAATTGTTTTGAAGCAACTTCTTCTGCTGAACTGTGTTAATGGAATTATGTTTGCAATTTTTAAATTTGTAGCATGGTTGCAATATCATTTCCCTACCTTGTCACAAAATAATCGACAATTTTTGAAACACAAAATGTATACTATAAATTTGCTTTGTCACTGAGAGTATAATTTTGCATTAATAATGGTAATGAGAAAAGGTGAGAATAAATACTGTTAATCACAAAGAGGTTAAGCAAACTGTTCCTATCTGTTTTAAAATGAATGGCATTAACTCCTTAATATACTGCACAACAACTTTTTTAAGTTTAGGGGCAAGATCTTGAACTGCATGCAGCTAAGATTGGAAGAGTAAACCTTTGAATTTGCATTTCAAGAAAATTTTATGCTTAAACTTTTTTTATACATTACAGGTGATATTGATATAGTCCCTCCATATCCATCAAATATCGTCCGTATTGAAAGGCGATCGCTAAAAACATCAGCATCCACTACGTGCATAGCTCAAGGTAAAACAGATGAAGTTCGGTTTGTAAGGGAGCGAAATGGTTTGTTTGCAAAGTTACCAGACACAGAACGAGTGTATACTACCAACATAACAGTGGGAGGTATGAATGTTATTGATGTCGATAACATAGAAATTGATGCATGTGACTGAGTAAGGCTGTTGTGGTGTTCCTGTCCTACACCTCCTGTATACTTACTGCGTTCCTTTATAAAGCATTTTACTAATAAGTGTGAACGTAATTTATGTAGACAAAGCATAATAAAACAAAATAAAGAAAATGTCAGTAAAGGAAGATTAGATCGGATCATGCTGCAGGATCGATTCAGTAATGAATTTGACGCCTTGGTTATGTTTAGTTTCTATGTTAAATTCGAATTCTGGTTCGGCTTGTATTTCTAGAGATATGTGTTATGGTTTATACTGTGCATGGTTTAGGAACTTTTAAGCAACTTGAGATTTAAAATTTGGTTTAAATCATAATCCTCTTCTTCTGATGCTCCTTCCCCCCGTTCCCCTTCTTGTAGAGGGAGGAGTTAACAAACCCCGAACTTATGTAATCCTTTCAACTTTATATCAATTGGTTTGGAACTTGGTAGGCACAAGTTTGCTCTGATGAAGTGCTAAGGATAGAAATGGCAATTCCTTGCATACTTCGGTGGCAAACTTTTAAATACTCGTTTAATCAGAAGTATTTAGAAAGTATTGTGAAATTGAAGAGTATAGCGGTAGCAAATGACCCCTTAAATTAAAAGTCTCTGCAAATTACGGCTACTTCTAGAAATCTCATTGTTTATGTCGCAGTTCGTATTTTTTAATCTTTTCTACGTCTCGCAGCCTCAGATTTTCTCACATTTTGCGGCAAAGCTTAAAATCTCAGTTTTGCATGCTAAAAATTTGCTTTTTTTCTCTCGGTATTTTTAGTCTCGGCTTCGGAATTTGTAGTCTCGGATTATTCCAAAGTTTCGGGGTTCCATGAAAATCTTTAATGCTGTAACTGTTATTTCTTTCTCAGATAAAATTTTTTTCACACTACACTTCAAAAGCATTCGACTCGGTGATGACAGTACACAGGGGAGATATCAGTGCTGGGCTCACAAAATTGGAGACACTACACCTTATTGGGAAAACTCTGCTAAACGTGGTTTTAGTGTGAAAGTAACCAGGAGTAAGCAGTCAGTTTTAGTTGTAATTGTACAGTTATAGAATGGAATGAAGTAGTCAGCCACCTGGCTTTGTAAAGCGCATATAAAAGTGAAACTGTTTTGACTGTAGAGTATTGTCTTTCATTGGCATTTGCGTGAATATCACAACTAGATTCGAATGGGGCCTTGCCACTGGAACAGGGTATAATTCAAGTTTCGCTGAACTACAGCATCAACAAAGAACCGCATAAATCCACACAAAAGAAACAGAAAAAAAATCTCTGACCTTGGTGGGTTTATACCCTGTAGAGGCCCCAAGCGTAAAAATGGCTCCAAGCGTAAAGAGGGTGGCTCTAAGCGTAATAAGGGTGGCTCCGAATGTAATAATTAAACTTAGAAAACATTTTCATGAAGCCAATATATGCCGTAATCATGTTGTCACGTGATATTACTTCATAAGATGAAATCTTAGGAATTGAAAACTGTCGGACTATCAGACTTCAATACATGCAAGTTAGAATGGTGCGGCTAAGATTAGAAGTCTAGATCTAAACCATGGTGTTCAGCCTGAAAAATGACTGGAACTTAATTATTTCTTGTCTATAGTAAAAATTCTTTGAAAATTCATGTTTGGTATTCTTTTCCGTTATTTCAAAGATTTTAAACAAATATGTAAAACCCGAAACTATAGCTGATGGCCGCCGTTTTGGGTTTTTTGAACTGGTTACCATGGGAACATGAAATGTCATTATTTTGCATCAGTTTGCAACACTTTGCTGTTTACAGTCTTGCTGACCAATCCCCCCACCTCTTCCCCTAGAAATTGTCATGGATACCAATTAGTTGCAACGTGACTATATTTAATTGGTAATAAATTTGACTATTATTTCGCATACCAAGTTTTATGTCAATAAGATAAATACTTTTAAACATGTTGGGGGGGGATGGGGGGTCGGTCTTGTGGTGCCTGCCCCCCTCACCTCCTCCCTAC
>JAOBRD020518739.1:0-16981 GCA_027575215.2 Hydrozoanthus sils | reverse complement strand
CTTTAAACGTTGATATTTCGAGAACCAGGAAAGATTTTGACAAACTTTTTTCACCACTATTCCTCATTAAGCAAGGTTTATCCACTGGAGTAATGAAATTTTTTCCTTCATATGCACTTTAAGATACACTGGACGGACGGCAACATTGCCGACAGCGACTTACAGAAAACACCCTTCTTTCTTGCCCTTATCGATCACATATGGCTAGTTTTCTTTCTCTTTAAGTTATAAAGTTTAATGAAAGCTGAAACAAATTTCTGAAATTCAGGACGTGCAGGTGGCCACCATGAAGCATTCCAACGTATGTTGCTGTCCTCGTATTTTAAACTCACTAACGTTGTTAACACCACCTTAAAAAAACAAATCCTCTTGCAACTTCAAGCTCCATCAAAATTGAATTTGCTGGTTAAACAAAATCGATACGTTTTTTAGGACTTAATACTAATTTTCAGACTTGGTTTTAAATAAAACCTAAGTGAGCTGCAACATCAGAACGGCAACTAAAAAGAAGTGCAAATGGTAAATGAAGATTCACGGCAATTGTAACTTCGAAAATGAGTCACAGATAGCTTAACAAAAATACCTATTAAGAAATATGTGAAATAAGGACAGCGTTGTGCAAAAAATATCTTGTTAAACACACCTCGCTACTTTTCGCTTTCTCTTGATAGTAGTTGATGTTGTCCTGCATGTCCCTCAGTTGTTTCTGCTGGGTTTCCTGTAGCTCCTAAATCAAGATACATTGACACGAAAAAGTTTCCTATTGTAACAAAACCATTAAAAACGTGTTCACCCTCAGAGACGTCAAACTCTGACAAGCTGCAAAAAGTGTGAGAGAGACCATTTTAAAGACCCAAATGTTCAAAAATAACAAAGAAAAATCTCTTTTTGTATAATTTCGCTACCTCGTGTGGCCAGATTTCCAAAGTTTACAAAGGTTATGATCTATTTTTTGGGAGGAAGGTTAAAAAGTTTAACCTTTTCTCACACTTGTTAACGGGTAAGATGTAGGATGTTATTGAAGGACAGTTACTCCAAACCCTCCTTTTCCGGTACAGCGTAGCTTATTTGGTTTAGTAGGTGGCCTTTTGTCAGTCAGAGATCCCCACATCGATCCTGGATGACTGAATTTCTTTTCAAATTTTCTCTTACTAGTGTAGCTTTAGCTTTGAATACCCGTAAAACTGAGCACTGACAGAGGGAGGGGGTAAAGGGCGCACCGTCGGCTTCCATGGAAACAAGCACTTAGCAGGCAAAACTACTAATGTCAATGATTTATCGATTAACTCATAGTATGAAGCAAAAGTTACCCAACTAGGGTCCGAGAACTGGGGCAATAAATCACCAGTTACCTTGATAATATTGTCTTTGACTTGAGCAGCGTGTGCTAAGGCATCCATATTACCCTGATGGGCTTGAAGTCTTTCTTCAAGTTCTAAGTTTGATCTCTTGAAGGCCACCTAAAACATTTGGTGGAAGAGAGGAAATACAAGCTCCTGACTTCCAAACACCATAAATTAACAAAACAAAACCATTTTTAAAACGTTTGACTGCACAGTTTTTGAATTTGCCAATTAAGTGTAATCCTGAGAAGTGGTCCTTACTGTAAGAAAGAAGCAATCTGTCTTCACCTGACAAAAATTACATGAGAAGGAATAAACTTATTTTTGATGAGTATTAGTATTTGCGAGGGATAGAAGGGGGGGGGGGGGGGGAAGAACAATGGGAAAACCACTAATCTGTTTCGCAAAAAAACTGTCATCGCCCCAGCTTTAGAATTTTCAAAAAATGAAAGATCTGTTACCACTACTAACGCAGATTCTGTTTCTTAAACAACTGCTGAGCCGACTAAATAGGACTACCTCTTAACAGATACACGGTTAAAAACTGAAAATCATTAAGAAATGGTACCGTTTAAAATCTTTGCATTATAATACTTCATATACATCTTCGTCACTCAGGATTTCCTTTTGGGTTATTGGAAGCATTCTGACTCTCCTGGAAACATGTATCCTTTCTTCAACAATAAATTCTCCCAAATAAAGATGGAGAAAGGGAGATGGGGGCCTAAACCACGTTTCAGCATTCAAACTTTAATTTTTGTCTGTCAAAGTGTTTTCTCAAAACTATTTACTTAATCAAATACTCGAAAAAGTAATATTTTCGGGACTTCACCCACAAAGATTGTAACATTACAAAACTCGAAACCTATGATTGTCGCAATATTTCCATTGTAACAGTTGGAAATGATAGCGCAAAAGTTTAAAGGCCAAAAAATAAAGATGTACCAGATCTTGCAAGACTTCTTCTTTGGCTTTTCGTACATTAGCGAGAGCCTAAAAATCACATAAAGATCTGTTAGAGGACTTCTCAAATGAACTAATGCAACTTCCATTGGACAAGGTTTTAACACAGAAAGTCCCTTTTCTCTTATCTTGCTTTATGTCGCGATGAACATGTACTTCCCAGTTATAACATACAAACGTAAGCACGTCATTTTTCAGTGACATGTTCCCACGAATGTACAGGAACAGTAATACAATAAAAATTTCTCATTTTACTAGGAGAAACTTCTCCATGATTTCTGACAGTAATTAGAAACTAGAATTTCGACGACCAAAAGCAAAATCCATTGACCTTTCTGTAAATTATAATTATTTTTAAACACTTTCTAACTTTTCGCACAATGTGACAACCCCGCAGTGCACTTGGACGACATCATGTTGAAAGGCAGACTTACCAGAATGTGTTTTGCTAATTTGGTAAACAAAACTATTGGTAATAAGGAAATTGACTTGATGATGGTGAAACGAGGTCAACATAATCTTAGCAACCAACCTCACGATTTTTCTTTTCATTCGTTTTCATAAGAAAAAAAAAACCCATCAAGGCCAAATCATTTAATAAGGAAACTCAAGTGTTGTGTCATCTGTTCCCGCACTTCCGATCCGGAGGAAGGGGGGAAGGGTACTCTCTTTTGATACATCGTATTTTTAGGGCTCGAAATCGGCAATTTGGTATTTTAGGGGTTTCCAGAGAAAAATCAAGGTTGGTTTTGAAAAACATAATTTTTACGGGGTTTTTTTTGGCAGAAGACTAAAAAATATCTCAAAAGATTGTTCTTGAAACAGGCTGAAGATTTTTTTTATGGATGAAATGTTTCACATCTTGATTTTTTCAGAGTACTTTTTTACCCCAAGCCCTCCTCATCAGGACAGTCACCTTTGGATTTTTCATTGATTTTCAAAGCTAAAAGAACACGCACTTTGCTATCGTTTAATATCTAGCTGCAGAGATTAGTATAGAACCTCGTTGTTTCTTGTGGTACGTCACCACACCTGGTATGTTTAATAACACATTGAAATTCCTCGTATTAAACCTAAATTCAACAAAGAATACGCCCAAATGCACTTTGCACAGAAGATAACATACTCTTAGAAAAACTAATTTCTCTTTTAATTTTTCAAAATTGTCTAATGAGAAACCTGAAAGGTCTTTTAAAATAATTTAGCAACATAGACAAGAAGCTTACCTGACTTTCTTCTGCAAACTTGAGTTGCAGCTCCTTAACAAGAACATATAAAAAGTGAGAAACAACGAAAGTTTGTGTATTAAATATCAAGGAACAGGTTTATGGCCAGTATTACTGATATTTCTTGTATTTATGATTCCAACATAAGTTAAACGGTAACTGTAACATAAAACAAACAAAGAGCTTGTTTCTGGAATAAATTTGTTGTTTCAAGTCAGTAAAGTTTTACAACGAGATTGGCAAGGAATCCTAACAGAAAAATATCCAGTATGAGTAATAAATTGAAACGAAACTTGTTTTCTGCATGGATGAACATTAAGTTAGCCCATCTAACTGCCCATACCATATAGAGAAGGCTACAGCCAGTAAAATTCTTCCTTGTACAAACAACACTCTGTGTGTCATGTTTGCGGTTTACGAATCCTGTGTGCGTTCTGATGATCAATTTTTGATTTTTCATGCGTACATGGGTAAATCCATACTCTATACTAAATCTTTTTAGCAGCGATCAATTGTTATTGTCACTCTAAACCGATCGCAGTTGCTTTTACTGCATCTGCGACCAAAATGACGTGACCAGTGTGCTTAAGAATATATTATTCAGAAATTTTTCACTCACGTTTTGTATGACGTAAGCGTGCGTCTGTAACTCGAAAGAGGCACTGCCGGCAGTGCAGCTGGACAATTGTAGCTTGAAGTTGCTTTTTATGCACTTTTAATCACTCGAACGTTGTAAAAGAAATAGTTCATGGTTATCGTGTGTCTATCATATTACTGATGCTCGCTCAAGTCATAGAAAAGCGTGCGAAAACTTTCCACTTTATTCTAAAGGATTATCTCTTAATCAAGACGCTAAAGCAAACAACAGGTGAACTTACCTCAATCTTTGGCACGTTTTTCTGTTTAGCACGAAGGCTATCGATAGCTGTCCTAAAAAGCAATTAATCATATTCAGTTGTTAAAGTGATGGGTCACGTGACACTGCTCTAAAGGCACTCGTACACATCACATTTTTCGACTCTAAGTTATATAAAAAGGCTCTAGCCATGTCCTGCTATGAGAACCACCAGAACATCCCTCTTATATGAAGATAATGTTCAACCGATTTCTGCGCAAGTTGAACTGGATTACTTTGAATGCAGCACACTGAACGACATTCTGCTAACATAGGGCGAAAATGAATAGAATTTGTCGAAGAAAGAAATAGACCAGACAGAATGCTGCAGCGTCTCTCAACAGAGCATTGTATTTTGCATAAGAAATTCAATGGTTTAACGGAAGGCGACCTTCTCCTTACCCCAGTCAATCCTTGGCAACTACAACTGGTGCGACCAAAATAATAATAATAATACTTGCTTGTATTGCCCGTGTTACACAAAAAAAGATGCTTAGACGCGCATTACATTACTAATATCTTACGCTAGTATTTACCACACAAGTGAATATCCATTTTCGCGCGTTCTGATTTTTTAACTCAGAATGCTCGGAGGTAAAATATCCAGTGCTATTTACCTCCAAGCAGCGAAAGAGGCGGAAACAAAATGGCTTCCCATTTCGCTTCGGTTACCGAAGAGGAAATAAGCTCAGTAAATGATGAAGGTGTCTCCAAAAACACAAAATTGGCAACAAAATTTGGTTTGTCAGTATTTAATAGTACGTAAATCAACCATTCCTGACTTATAATTGTCATGTGACTTCTACTTGATAGCGCGACGGCGCATGTAAATATTTTTGTAAAATAGCCCGAAATACTTATGTTTATGTTGGTAGCCCGATTTTTGTAAAATAGCCCGAATACTTATGTTTTTGTCGGTGCATTGCCGAAATTAAAGTATTTTTTGGTTCATTGTTTATTCAATTTGTGTGGTATATACTAAAACAATTATTCACCTCAGTGTCGGTGAAAGTGGTGGATATTTAACTCACCGCTTCGCGGCTCGGCAAATATCCAGCACCGTTCACCTCCACTTCGGTGAATAATTCAGTGTTAAATATTGTTTCGAACGATTCTTATTGTATGCTCAAGCAAAGTTTAAGTTTTTATCTGTATTCATTTGGGTAGATATTGAAAGTTGATATTTCAATGGACCACGAATACATAATTCACTGAATTCTGAAATATGCAATGCGGTTAATAGTTCCCTTTTAAGTCTAAATTAAAAACTTTTCTATTAAGTTGATCCTTTCGTTTTTTGAAAAGCTGCTCTGCGCTTTGCTAATGTACTGTTCTCGTGTTTGATTGCTTCAATGTGCTTGCTATGCTTATTCTTGCAAATACTTAAAACTGTAAGATACATCTGTACTTCCTATAAGTATTTTTCCATTTCTAACAGTTGAGGACATAACCCAAATAAGCCCGATGGTTTCTTTATGAATCTCCTCACCATGTGTTTTTCTTCTTTTAATGTGTGCTTCTTAGTACTAGTGTAGTTCCTTTAACGATTAATTGTATTTTGTTATATTTATTAAAATGTACTTGTCATTATTCATTGTAAACATGTATTCGAAACACAGGCAAATAATAAACTGAACAAACTAAAACTGGACAAACAATGCATGGAGCTTAAATCAAGTGACAATATTCTGGGATATTAACTGTTTTGAATGTTCTGCTTTTTGTTGAAACTGATATGCGTCTGGGTTACAGGGCTAGTCTTTGTCTTAATCTTTGCTGACGAGCGGAGACTAGTACTGTAACTAAGTCCAGACACTTCTTGACACAAAATTCCAGAATCTTTGTCAACACCGTTAACGTTTTCGTTTTCTTTATCCACAGTTCTTTACACCTACAATTTCAGTCTCCCTACTTACAGCAATCAGCATTGATCGTTTCTACTCCATCGCCCGACCCATGCTCTCCACTGCACCTCGACCACTACTGTTGTGCCCTCGTTGGATCATCACCTTTGCCTGGATCTACTCCGTGCTCCTTTTTACGCCAACGTTATACTTCTCAAGCCTTCAGCCACTTAACACAACAGGCAATTTGACCGTTTACTACTGCACTCCCATCCCGAACCAAAGCACAGATGGTTTCGTATTCCTTATCATTGTGTTTGCAGGCTCATTTGTGTTACCGCTGGCAACAATGACAGTGCTTTACTTTCGCGTTATGCGTATCGTCTGGAGTAGAGAGCGAAAACTCTCACTTTCCTCCAATGCTAGCTTGAGTGCTGTAAATTCCGTCTTAGAGCAATCAAGGAAGCGCGTTCTATTTATTCTACTTGTTTTAGTGTTCGTGTTTCTCGCTTGCTGGTCTCCATTTTTCGTCTACTCTGGTTTCATTGAGAGGCGAGTTGAAAGCTCTCCAAATCCCGTGGATGGAATTCGAATTATTCTATACTGTCTTGGACTTTCCAATTCGATTTGTAACCCTTTTATTTATTTTTTATTCACGCGCGGGTTTAGTAGTGAATCGATGAAAACATTATGTAGCGACTCCACGACGACAAAGAGGCGCAATGTGCTGATTTCCCCACGGACCTTGGAAATGGAAGTTAGGAAAAGCGAGTTATCTAAGCAGGCACTGCACTCGGCCTCTTCCGGGCAGAGTCCATTATTAAAGAACATCGGTAACACGGCAAACTGGATCCTACAGAAAGATAATTCTGACAATATTCGATGGTCACTCCATTCTTATCTAAGTGAGACAGCAGTGCCTCCTAATTTTGAGGATAAACCTAGTTATAAACGAGATACAAGGCCAGTGGGCAGATTTCCCGTCTTCCCGGTCCAAGATCGGATATCCGACAAAGAACAGCGACCGAGAAGTATTAAGTGGTCTAATGATGAAAACGGTGTATGGACATTATGCGAGGGTACCATGAAAAGTGACACAGAGGAATCTGATAGGGACAAAAGTGATGGTTCGGCAATAAATGCAATGGGCAGCAGCGAAGACTGTTCACTATTAGATTATGATCTCTTTCGAGACTACCACAGCACGAGTCAAGAAACAAAGCAGGAGACATCGTTAAATAGACAAAGTTGGTTGATGAGATTTCATGGGTGGTTGTCTGACGACAACGGGCCTGAAACTAAACTTTAGGAAGGCCTCTAAGGCATGAGCAGAAGTTCCAGGAAAGAGCCTTGTTAAGTGATGATAGTTCCAATGCGTTGTTTTAAATGTCGTTAAGTCTTTAGTTATAAAATGTTGTATTTCGTTTTTCTTAACTCGTTGATAGAGGATATATTTAATGTTTGATATTTCCTTTGTCATTTTATGTTGCTAAGAAGTTTGTGTAAACAACTATGTTAGGTAGTACCGCAAACTTTACACTCAGTGAAATGGTACGCTGCGATAAAACTATTTAGTTTCCGCCGTTTAAAGATGTGCACGGAATTTAACACAGGCGAAGGCTACAGCTAAAAACCTGTTTCTAAAACCTTATTTAATAAGTAAAGGCCAACTATAAACCTTTGCATCGTTTTGTGATTTTACAAACACTTACAAGTTTGAAGTAAATTAGTTAGAAAAAATCTAAAGATGAGGAAACGATACGTAGCACCGCGGTAAGCAGTAGTAATACGTACAGAAGTATAAAATTTTCCGTTCGAGACCAAACTTTTGAATAGGCGCATCATCTCCAGGAAGCAATCAAAATGGTTCTTTGCTCCCAACACTTCGTCAAGAGTCTTGTATATATACACATACAGTCAAGAAAGATTCCCTCAAAACCTTGTAGTTAATGTCACTTGTTAAAACATCCCGGTTTATCATCAGCGCAAGCACCAACTTTTTAAAAATATTTTAAATAAAAAAACATGAGGAAAAATTTTTCCCTTTTGAAACAAGCAATTCGGTTGACGGAATTTTGTCAAGAGTACGGCAAAAATATACATGAGTAATAGTAATATGGACCATGTCAAGACCTAGTGTGGTAGATACAGTGGTGTAGATTTTCTCCTAAACCGACCCAAAAGTATAAAACCCCCCCAAAAAATAGCGCCCTCCATCGCCGATTTTTTAAAAATGTTGATCAAACCGCGGAATATTTTTTAAGTGGCATAACTACGAAAGATGCAACCTGTAGAAACAATCAAAATAATATTTGGACCATGTTTCGATTCCTTTTTCCTTCCCTCCCACCCATTCCCCCCTCCTTTAGTTACCATGGCTTCCCATCTCCTACACGTCTACCCATTTGGAGCTAACGAACAGTTGATAAAAAGGTTTAATAGGCTTCTTCTTGAACTCTCTGTGAAAATCGATATGAACTGGATTTGGTAAACTACCAAAGACCTTTAACACCGAAGACTTTATATATAAAAACTGAAAAGCATCGATTTGGAAAATGTACAAGGTTTTGTGCTATACATGAATTGCGTGGAAAACACCAGACCTGGAATCGCTGTTATCGACAAATCTGGATTGGAGTTTTTTTTTAAGTTGAGTGGTTGTGGTCAACGCACACTGTGATGCCATAGTTAGTATATGTGCTGATTATGAAGGCCGGCAAACCTCAAAAGGGAATTACAAAAATTTACAAAGATGCTGTGTTTAAGCTGATCGAACTGTGACCGTGCACATTCTTTGTCCCAGGTGTTAATGAGAATGTTTTGACTGGCTACTTGTTGATTTGCATTACAAAACTATTTCTATTTTGTGCTAGATCAAGGCCAGAAAACAAAAAAAAAAAGAATAACAAGACATACAATAATGGTTCCACAACCTGTCCTTGTATTAACTGTGATCTGGCATTGAAAGATCAGATTGTCGAGCAGCTGGAAAAAACAAACGCTTGACGAGGTCAATTTTTTAAACATTTAATTTGCTATACTACAAATTACACCATAGTTAATTTATTACAGCGCAGGAAAATATTACGTAGCAAGTCAAATTAGTAAGATTTATGCACCAGTAATTGAATTATATATCAATTTTAAGAATTCACCACTACTTGTCTAAGAAAACTTCGACTGGCTGCTCAAGTACATTTTTACCGTTGTTCTAATCATTGCTGTAAGGTAAAACCCACGCATAAGACAGAAAAAAAGTCTTATCTGTTCTTTTTAAAACGCAAATGCCGGGTTACACCTGACGTCATAGCGGCAATGTTGGTGCCCTGGAATAAAAGAATTTCTTTTGTTTGGGGAGCCAACATGGCCGCTTTGCTTCTGTCTTTGGCGTCTCTAGGGAGTGAGTGAAACCCAAGAATCAAACTCAAGAAAATTAGGCTACTTGAAGATATCAAACTTCAGAAGAAGGCCATGCTTTAATGTTAAAATAAAACACTTGATTTAAAAAGTTTTAAACTTGCAGCGGATACTATGTGTAGGCTTTTAGTTAATATATTTCTTGGTAGACTGTCTTGGATTTCAGTCATAATAACTTCACTCAGCGGTTTTCAGTTACTAATTACAATCCAGGTTTAGCAAATTTTAGTAGTTTAGGCTAGTATTTAAAACTTAAACCAAATAGATTTATCAGCAATCATTCTACAAATTTCCCGATTGTAGGTAACGGTAACCTATCAACTTACTAACACAATTATGTAGCCTTGAACCGCACATCCAAAACTCGAAGAGTTGACTAAGTACGAGGGTAGGTTTTATACACAGGATTCTTCTGTAACTCCAGCGAAACTGAATCTGAGTGTTCCCTGAGCTACCACCAGAAGCACAGGGATATTATATCAGTTCAACTTATTATCTACCTCACACCTCTAAGGCCGTTACACTTTCTGGTGAGACGAGCTTCGAACCTTAAATACTGCTTTGCAGAAAGTTTTAATTTATAAATAAAATACACGTTAAACATTTTCATAAAACCTCCCATCCGAAGCTTGTACTTTCTTTTCTCGTTATCACGTTCATACTTATGCTTTCCTTCATCGTAACGAAATCGTCTGAGCAGCAATATGTTACCGTTATGCAAACACTACCGTCCATCTCAAATATTCAATTATCCAAACAAAAAGCAAAAGCCTCCAGCCTGGAAGCTTGGCAAACAAATTACAGCGATCATCTCTTTTAAGGCAGAGAAAAAATCCAAAATTTCTCCGTCAGATCATAACAAAGATGTGTAATTTGTTTTCGCAATTTATTTTTGATAAAAGAAGTACAACCTAGATGCAAGCATATCCAGTAATGAATCCTTTTCACATCAAATGTAGTAACTTTAAAATATATTAACAAATTATTTCCCACCCAAGCAATTGTTCCTTTAAGAAATCTTATTGTATACATTCCAAAATATTTTATAATAATACACGGCGTGCCGGACGCCAACTTCTTTCAGAATATTCACAGTGCATCCGCTGATTACCACCCCACCCCCCAAAAGAACACTAGACTGGGTTGTTATGGTAATCACGATACCCGTAAACTCCAATCGTCAAGATGCGTGCTAACACAAAACTTCGTCGCACATTTCACTAGATTTAAGAATAAAATCACTCGATTTAAAACTTTCCATAAATAAAGCCTTCATACACTCTAGTCGATAAATAATCACTCACAGATATTTACAAATAAATTACTTAGAGTTTTGGGTGACTCCGTAAAAGATTTTACAATTTATAAACAAACTTATATTCCTTGTTAAAATAATCAAATAAATTATCAGTTAACTAAACCGCAAGAATTAATAAATAACAATTCAAAAATAATCTAGTATTCACCGGTAGCTGATCAGTACAACAGCTAATACCATTGGCGTTATGAGAATCGTTCCACTCAGTTTGAAGTATGTGGCTGATGCTTAACAAAACTTACGGCAAATACCTTTACTCGTGTTTGCAATTCTATGAAGACCTATGGTCTCGACCCCAGGTACACTCTGTCAACGTAGCATGGGAGTAAGCAAAACATGGGACTTGAAACGAGTCATTCAACAACCGTTGTCTTTGACAAAATTAGCTACTTGCATTCACGTCCGTAAAACCTTACAGCCCTGGCTTGTTAATTAACATCCAACATCTTACAAAACTCATGCAAAATAAGTCATTTAGGAATGAGAAAATGGGAATTGATGAAATACAGCTGAACTATTGAAGACGAAAAGCAAAGTGATAAGGTATGGGTTCTAAATGAGAGAATTTACGTTAATTGACATACTTATAGAGCTGAAAGAGTTAGAAAGCTGTAAATACTGCATAGTAACATCGTTCGCGGTTCACGATTTCTCATTTCGTACCCCTAACTTCAAATCTTAGTCTAGGGAAACAGTCCGATTATCTTTACTCACAGAAGACCCCTTTGTCGCAACCTTCGTAAACGCCCATCCCCCCACACCCACCCCCTATCCCCAAAATAAAAAAAAAACGGAATGTAAAACCTAAAAACCTCAAATAAAAATGGCCAAATATAGCAGCCCTTCTTGAATCACACGATTAACCTCAAATACTACAACAATGTAAATGGATTCCGTCAAGCAAGTAATTTCCTTAACAATCGAACTTCATGGTTCACAAAAACTATCACAAACACAGAGGCATTTTGGATTGCTATCGAAGGTTTTCAACCCCTACCTAACCCTCTCCCCTTCTTTACATCGAGTTGGGTCGTCCGTGAGTATACAAAAATAACAGTTTCTCTAAACTACGAGGGACACAAAACCATTCGCCATTGGTTACTTAGTAAATATCAAGGGCATCCGGGAACTGCCCTTGTAGCCTGTTCTTCCAGTAGCCCCCTTTGTATACGTAACAGAACGTTCCGGTGTCGGGCTCTTCTCGTGGGACGAACCACCTGTAATTGACAGAAAGACAAGCAAGTTATAACTGGTGGATCGTCGATGTTTTAATTGCCTTCACGCATGAGCTACTTAGTAATATCAGTACTTAACAGCCTTGCCAGCAATTGTAATTGTAATAGTGGTAGTGGCAATGGTAATGGTAGTGATAGTAGTAGCAGCAGCAGCAGCAGCAGCAGCAGCAGCAGCAGCAGCAGCAGAAGAAGAAGAAGAAGAAGAAGAAGAAGAAGAAGAAGAAGAAGAAGAAGAAGAAGAAGAAGAAGAAGAAGAAGAAGCAGCAGCAGCAGCAGCAGCAGCAGCAGCAGCAGCAGCAGCATTAAAAATATCAGCAAAGGTAATTTTAGTAGTAGAACAAGAACAAGACACACCTCGGGGTCCACGCGTCGCCTGTCAACTCTCTCTCTTTTCTGTGCGTACGCTGCTTTTCTTCCAAGCGACGTTTCTCAATTGCTGATAAGTCAATCTGTTTGATACAAACGAACAACATAACACTTTGATTTGAGAGAAGCTGAACAGCGAAAAAAAAAAAAAAATTAGAAGAAAACGGGATTTGCAGGACACCATAACTACTTGCAGTTGCGCCAAAAATTGTGAAAAACTAATAACTGAAAACGCTGCGCTAGAGAAACATATCTCGATCCCTCTCGATGGTAAAATTTAGATACGAAAACCGCTCCGAGTTTGGCAATGATGAAAGAGAAATCAGTGAACCTGGAGACAAACTACTTGGGTCAGTACGATATCACAAATCTTAGTCCACAAGCAAACCTAAATGAAGGAAAAACTATACATTAAGTCGTTGCTTGGTAAGTTTATGCCACAAATACTACGAAATAAAAGAAACCTAGCATTATGGCTCAACGGCAACCGGAAACGACGCGTTTTAGGCTAATGCTTCACCAAATCTTTTGAATTCTAAACGTAATTGTTTGGGGTTAACATCCAAAAAAGAAAAGCGAATGAAGTGATGACAAACGGACATGGCGTCTTCTAGTCTACTACGTCATTATTAAACTATGCTAATTGACAAAGGAAATATCAAGTTTGGATTGTACAATGACATAAAGATACCCAGAAATGCTTCTGCCCTCTACGTCATCGTAACTGTAAACGCATTTGATTGGTAAAGGGGAATATTATTTTTAAAAGCGAGTTTATCACGTGTTCATTTCGAAAGTCATTGCCAGAGAGAGACTGCAGACAAGATGTGCAAGGAAATTCACATCAAAAACCAACGCGAAGTTCAAACATCAATTTGCATGAAGTAAGTGCTAAACAAAACGTATCTAGATTCTTATCTTTGAAGTTGTATTCTCCGATATATCCACACACCATTCAATTCAAGTTAGCAAGACACGAGTAACCGGACCTGAGAACGGTCAATGTCTGGTCAATAATAGTATTTGCCGAGGTAAAGATAAGGATGGGATGGTCGTACATTCTGCACGGTTGACAGGTTTAATTCCTTTTTGTTGCCTTTTAAGTTTCTCAAAAGGACTCAGTTGAAACACATCCATGGTTTGGGTAAAAAAGTATCGAAAGACAAACTGCCCATCACCAGCAGTAAAATTCTCTCAAATCTTGCGTTTATCAAAGCGAAACTTCCAAACAACGTCATATTCTTCTAACAAGCGCAGTTTTAAAAGTTATGGGTAGTCCGGCTGAATTCTTCTGCAGTAATCTACCCTGCGAACAGAGACTTTTCGTATTTCCATGAAAAATGTAATCCTTTTATTCCCAAAGGTTTATTCAAGGCTATTCCAGCCGTTCCAAAAATTTCAACAAACAAACAAATAAAAGAATGGATAAATGAGAAAATGACTGAGTAACTGAATGGTTGAACGAGTACTTGTTTAGCTATTTATTCAGACTAGCATATATGTACAGTTGGACCCCGATAACTCGAACTCGGATAATTGAAGTTCCGCTAATTCGAAGTAAAGTTCATTTCCCTTGGTTTGCCCCCTTTTCTTAGTCATTTTACCCCGACAGTTCGAAGTTAAGTTACTGGCTGAATGAAAAAGAACAGACACCGTCAGAATTGGTATATTTATCAAATGATTATGTTCTAAAACATTTCATATTTCGGAGCGAAAACATTTAATAGCCCGTTAACCCCTTTTTAATTGTCTATAACAGTTCAGATTGCGCTTTGAAAACCCTTTATGCATGCGGGCATATATTGAAATGTCGACGTAACGAAAATCCTTAGGATAAGCATCTTTATATTGGTCACTTTTACACTTAATTATTGTTTTCTTAGAAATTAGAAAAAATGTTTTGTTGATGAAAACATTTAAAATATGTCAAGAGACGACGAATTGCTCAGTAATAGGTGAAAATAGAGCAAATAAAGCTATTCAAGGGTGAAAATGGGTAATTGTTCTTGACCCCTATAATTCGAATGCCGATAATTTGAAGTGTTTTGCATTTCCCTTGAGACTTCGAATATCGGGGTCCAACTGTACCTGCTACTTGGGAACATCATCAAATTTCAACCTGGTTCAGTTTGGCTAAATTCTTTCACCAAAGTATGACTTCTAAATGAATGCAAAATTACAGTAGTTGAGTAGTTATCGACACTAGAAGGCAAATATAATGTATTCTTTTTATTAAACCGTATACTGAACAGGGATATGGACCGTTGTGTTTTGCTATGAGTAACTGGAATAACAGTAAACCAACCTTGCCACTGTCCAGTAGTCGAATGTCCGGCCTCTTCCTACAGTCTGTTGGGCAGGGCGTTTCTAAAGGAAAAGGTATTATATTAAACAAAAATACGAATAAAAACATGGAACAAAAAAAATCGTCAGTATATAAAAATATATGAGAAATGCAAACACCATGGTATTAATTAAGAAAGAAAAACACGGTTAAAAATTATCACAATTTAAGAGGGCTTTTAGGTTGGTTCAAATTAACAAAACCTGCTAACATAACATAAATGAACAGCACTTCTGAAGACAATTGCAAAACGGCTTTCTCTGCTTAGTTTTCCAAGCTTGAAATGCAGTTGACAAAGGAGAGGACACCGTACCGCAGACGCGCAATAACTGAGTGAGCTTAACGGGCCAAACTCCAATCAAGATTTCGATTGTTTTCGGGCTTTAAAACCAACTCGACCATCCATGGTTGTCACTCTCTACCTCTGTCCTCTTCGTTTCTAGTTGGAACATAGATCTTCCACAAGAGCTTTTCACCTCGTCCTGTTCTTTACCGTTCTCTTCTGTCCGTGTGATGTTTTTCGCTTTCAGCTCCGCCATGCGTGTTCTCCTCCAGCTCTGTGTGGGACGTCCTCTCTTCCGTCTCCCTTGTGGATTCCACTCTAGTGAAACCTTGGCGATGCTTCCATCTTCTCTCCTCAGTGTGTGTCTAACTAGTCTCCATGTTTGTAAATAATATACCAACAAACCTCTTTTCCTAGCAGCTGGCATTTCGACACATGTTACTCGGCCTGGGCATGAATCTGGGATTACATTTCGCTAACCAATCGTTACCATTGAAAAGTTGCTAATTACACTGAAAGAATTGGAAACCACACGAGTCATACTTTAAAAGAGGCAAAAATGAAGGATATTTTATCTGATGAATATCAAAAAATGCATCCACGGTAGTCTGTTAGGAGAACTACCTAGGCCTAGTGGCTCAAAGGCAAAATATCACTAGTCCAGGGTCAACCTACGTTCTTGTTTCCAACCTTACAGAGACTGATTTGAGCTGAAATTTTGGAATTGACCAGGATTTTCCATGAAAAATCAAAACAGTTTTTATAAGAACCGTATACCGGGATGAATTATTTTACTTGCATGCTTGAACTTTGGCTTAAACCCAGGAACAAATTTAACCAGCCTTTGAACAAGTCAGTACACACTCACCGTATCCGGGATCATTCAGCTGCATTGCAAACCGCGTGAATGAATACATTCTGAAACACAAGTGAAAAGGTTTTAAACTAAGGTACAGTAACACTGATCAGCAGTAAACTTCTCAAGCAGTAATAGAGAGCAAGTTTTAAAACGATTATGAATCTGGTAATAAAAAAATCGTTGAATTTGACTGGAAACATACTGAACATAAATTATAACTACTTAAAGAGTATCATGGTAGACAAATAATGGTACATTTCTAAAGTAAACAAAATGTAAAACTTTTTGTTTGAAGCGTTGCCCTACCAAGAATCTAAATTAAATCAACAGAACGCAATTACAGTATCTACAAATTCTGAGCTGCTCCTTAACGGGAAGTGAGGCTACGATCTTCTGACGGGAAATTGACTCACGACCTTCTGACTCGAAACAGTCCCACAAGCCCCCAAGGGAAAAAGAGCCAATGAACTTCTGACCGGAAATGAGCCTAAGACTCCCTGACAGGAAATGAGCCTACAACCCCCTGACGGGAAATTAGCCTACGACCTCCTGAAAGGAAATGAGCCTACGACCCCCATGACGGTAGGCTAATTTCCTTTCAGTGGGGTTGTAGGCTAATTTCCCGTCAGGGGGCTGTACACTCGTTTCCCGTCAGGGATTGTAGGCTATGCCCCCTGATGAGAAATGAGCCTACAGAACCCCCTGACGAGAAGTGAGCCCACGACCCCATGACGGGAAATGAGCTTACAATCCCTGAAGGGAAGTGAGCCTACGATCCCATGACAGGAAGTGAGCCTACGACCACATGACGGAAGTTGGGCCTACGAGCCCCTGGCGGGAAGTGAGCCTATGACCCCCTGACAGGAAGTGAGTCTACAGCCCCATGAC
>JAOBRD020518634.1:0-10059 GCA_027575215.2 Hydrozoanthus sils | reverse complement strand
GGGACAGAAAGATGTAACAAGGTAGTTTGATCAATACCTGTTTTCTCATTACCAGTTGTCTTTGTAATTTATGTAAGAAGAAGTTAGATGTTGATGAACTGGCTGGGACTGAAAAGGCTATTAACTCCCATTTTCTCAATACTTTGGGTGAGTATATAAGGAGAAGTTGGATGTTGATAATCTTGCTAAGGCCATGGGAATAAGCACCACACATAAACTCTACTGACTTCTTGTTAAATATTGAACTTTAATATTCAGAGTGAACTAATTAACATTTGGTAGGCTTTACACTTTTGGTTAACAGCTTGTCACTTGCACAGCAGTGTTCTGTACTGTGAAAACACAGTTTTTAAAAAATTACTTAATGTATATACAGATTGTGCATTTTGTTCCAAATTTTTGTTTTGAAACGATTTGTTCCCAGCTACCCATTTAAAGTTTTGTTAATATTTATCTGAGCTTTACAGCTGCTAACATAAGAAATGCATTGGTCTCTGTCACCTTAGCAAGTACAGACCTACTCCTCAGTTAGCAAAAATAAAATTTTATTCATTTCCAAACCTTTAGCCAAGGCTTGTCAACTGTAATAATAATTGGGTTTTTTTTGCATAACTCCTCAACTTGGCATTCCACTGAGCAGACATTTTGCAAGTACATTCTACAATAGCAATAAACAAAAAATTATTGGCTTTTCTCGTCTTTGAAAATATAACATTCCAACTAATACAACTTAGAAAGTGTCTTTTTGTTTGAAACTTGCTGTGGACCTCAAAATTTATTTGCAAAACGGTCATTAAAAAAATTGAGCCTTACATTAACTTTACAATTTTTGGGGGGTTTGTTACCTCAAAGATAACAGAATTCTAATTATAACTCCAGTACTGGTGTAACTTTATGTGTTTCCCACAGCGGAACATAACCTCTTGTCTTGATATTTTTTTATTTTATTTCAATTTTTCTGTTGTTTTTTTCTGAAACACATTCAGTTGGTTATTCAGTTTAAACCCTGAGTTTTTCTTTTCTTATTAAGCTTGTAATACATGATAATTTCAAGCATAACAGCTATTTATAGCTATTTCTATCTGTTGCTTATTATTTGCGAATAACTGAAGAAATTGGTCTCATAGAGACTAAACCACATGACATTCAGAAACAACTTGCATTCTAAAACCACTGAATAAATCACTGCCCTATATGCAAAACATGGGTGGAGTAATTTTTGATTACAAACAGCCTGCTGTGCCAAATGATCATGGGGAAAATAGTGTGAAAGGAACATTTCTTGTCTGCCTAAGATTTTTAAATTCTTTAAACAAAATTTTTCTATTCAATATTTCCTTACAGGAATTGTTTGTTCAAATTCTTACTTTCTAAATTTTTTCTGTGTTTAACTGTTCTTCCCATGGTCCATTTATTAATTCAAAAGTAATCAACTTAAATGTCTTCTCCATAAACACTACTGGTTTTGCAAGTCAGTGGTTTTCAACAGATTACAAGTTCTTCCTGAACCCCATTTCACCACTTGAGAGCATAACAAATTTATGTAAATCTTACTTCCCTCACAGAGAGAAAAAATGACTTAAATTTAAGTCTTCAAACACTTTAATTTAACAAATTCATTGAACTGAATTTACATCTAAACTGTGGAAATGTTTCAAAGTTTTCTGGTATTTAACCCTTGATTATGTTGTGGATTAATAGATCTAATTACTGGGGTACTTGGTTAAAAGTTGGCTATTAGACATAGAGAACTTTTCTAAGCATGAGAACCAAGTGTTTCAGTGCAGAAATCTGAAAAATTATTATTCAAACACTTTGTGCTTGGAAGTAAAAATTCCGAGGCAGTTCTTTTGATGGACGAGCTTAGCCAATGGAACTTGAAACACATCATACAGCTACCTATCAACCCTGCACAAGGTCTGCCACCTCTATGGCTAGTGTGTTGATGTCCTTCCCTTTACCATTTTGAACCACACGGCGAATAATTGGTTCGTGCTCAGGTTGCGAGTAGATCGCTTGAAGATCTTTAAACAAATCTTGTGCCTCTTTGTCCAATGGTGCATCAAGGACATCATGAAAATGACCCACACTTGACCCCATCTGTCGCTGACTTCTGGAGTCTGCTCCACTGCCATGTAATTGTTCACGGACAACAGTTTGGGCTGGTGGATACGGTGACATCTGGCAATGTGGAACATAGTATTGGTCTGTGTATGGGTGGTGCATCCCACTCATCTGATACATGGGCTGCTGTAGGATAAAGACAAATTCATAGAAATTAACAAGTGTTCTAGTCTTTGACGCCCAAAAAAATTCAATAGTTTTTAATTACTAAAGCTGTAGGTGGGTTGGTTGGTTAACAAGGAAACAACTCGACTTTCAAGTGTCCAGATTGAACTGGACATCACAAAACAGGCTAATTATGGACTGCCCAGTAATTCTGTATTCTTCTTGTACTTTCTGTGATCAAGTAGAATCTGTATTTCACAACAAAAGGGTAAACCAGGTGATTCAAATTATTGAATTTTGCTCACAATTTAATTAACCAAAAAATTGATAAATAAAACTTACCCTTGCAAAGTCCTGATAGTAATACTCGGGATATGGCTGCTGCCGATCATAAACCCCACTTGGTTTATATGAGCGATCTCCTCTGACATCAGGACCATTCGACGGCATTGCTCTCTCATGGAATCTATGTTTGTCTGTTAACGAATCTTTTCTTCTGGAATTATGAGCTGTTTGTGAATTAGTTCTGCTTAGAGTTTCTGCTTCTTGCTTTCTAGCTGGATCACGCTCTGGATGATGATAGCGGCATTTAAGACCGAAAGTACATTTTCCCAAGTAAGGGCACAACCTGGGATGTGCAATTGTTCCTTTTATGAGGAAGTCGTCAAGTGTTGGTCCATGCCGTCCCAGTGGATCATCTGGAACCATGAACATGTTTTTCACGAATGAAAACATCAACAATCTTTGTTCAATTACTTCCTTCCACTTGGGATGTTCATTGACTAAGTCTCTATAATTATCATTTGATACAATGATACCATCTTGGTCTGCTGCGAGGCGCACAATGAACCTGTCATCGTAGCACACTATCCGTCTGCCGTTAATTTTTCTTGAAGGTGTAAATACAACAATGCGTTCTTTTTCTAAATCTAGTAAAATTTCCTGATCAGTCATTGGAAAATCTGGTTTTGGTGTTTCTTTCCGCCACTGTGGTACAAACACAGTAATGTCTTTATGTCCACGTTGTTTAAACCAGTTTACACACAAAGCAATTCCAAAGCAGGAAAACACTTCTTGATTCCCATGGCTTTAAAAAAATGACACAAACATTAGTTTTGATGCCAATAATAACAGTACAATTGTTTTTTTATGAACTACAAATGTGACTGTTGCTTTTCTGTATTTCAGACAAAATTTTAGAAAACCCAAAAAGTTAAAGAGCTGAGATAAAATTTTGTGTAAATATAAATTTATACATCCTTTTTTATTTTTGTACTTCAAACTTCAAAATAGCAAGGCAAAGCAAGAGTCATTTATGTAGTAAAGAGTAAAAATATATCAAACTTCCTTCAGCTACATTCTAATGTTTTAATGTTGTTAAGTTAAAAAAAGAAGATTCTTATCATTATTCCAAATATGTGCATAATTTGACTACTCTTACAATGATCTTTGTTTCACGGCTAAAGTCTAAAACATGAAAATAATATTCAGCAAAGAAACCCAACACATCTAATTGGAAATTATAAAAGAATGTCAAAAGAAATCGTGCCAAGAGGTTTTCTTCGGCTGCTTTCAGATATTTTGCAACTACATTCAGAAGGAACTTTCAGCTAATCGCTCAGCTGTAACAGTAGAATGTCTTCCTGTTTACAAATCAGATCTACACAATTGACTTAAGGCCACCTCTTGCTTCACTTGTGATGACATGTGAGGGATTAACCAAAAATATACCAGTTCTGATTGGATACTCCAAACACTATGGCGGATATTGCTCATCACACTTATAACGACAATACTACATGATCAAGTATTCTTTTATCAAAAAAACTACTGGATATTAACATCCTTTGGCCTGGGTTAAAATTTGGAACAGGAAACAGGCAGTCTTAACAGCTATTTTCAATCCTGAGTGATATTGCCTTTTTATGAATACTTTTTATGAATACTTAATAAATTTAAACTTAATGATAGGCCTTTGCTCTCGTTTCAGCTATCCTTCCTCCAAATTTAGCCGGTTCTGCTATTACACATGCTCAGATATAAAAAAATCTAAAGGTCCGATTTCAATCTTCAACAGAAGCATTTCAGAGTTTTCCTTGAAGGAAATAAGGTTGATATTGGTCAAAATAATTAAACAAAAAAGAAAAAAACAAAGTCTTTTTTCAGATTATATTATTACCGGGCGGGTTTTAGGAAAGTTATAAGCTATTTTTTTGGGGGCTGGAGAACACTTGATGAAACTGTCTGGTATTCTAGCTTAGTATTTCTCTCAGATTGTGTATAGTTACCGAAACTTACCTCATGGCGACATTGCTACCATCGATAACGATGTGTCTTAGTTCCGACAAAGAGCTTCCACTCCGTGCAGCTTCATCTCTTCTTTCTAACAACTGCTGGTACATCATTTGTTCCTCTTCGAGTGGAACTCGCTCTATTACCTCTTTGAAAGGCGCTGGAGTAACAACCTTCTCATAACTCGCTCTGTCACCATTTATAGTCATTGTGCGAACCATTTTAACAGAGCTTGGAGCCCCTCGTGCCACCACGTCTCGATGTTGTGAAGGACTGACTGGATTTGATCTACTCAGCACTGGAAATTTATCATACTCAGCTACGGGTTGTCTGCTTGAACCCCTCGCATTAGCAGATGGCGGTGTGGTCTTAGAAATTTTAATAAGTTCATGTAAAAGCGTATTCTCGCTCACCGTTGGGCCATGCTTCTTTACAACAACTTGAATATCTTGTTCCGTATAGCCCAATTTCATAGCAAAATCCTTTAACCCAGGATCTATATCCATTACGGGTCTGGATTTGAGTTCTTCAATTGCCGACGAAGCAACGGCGCACGCCATTTGTGATCCACGAATTCTTATTCCACGATCTGACACAAATGAAATGACTGCTCCTGAGTCGTATTCAAGTTTGTTCAGCGACTGGCGAATAATGCTAAGAACCGAGTCAGGAAGCGACATAATTATATCAGAATCGGGAGCGCACAACGACATAATATATTCCTGAAATCAAAAGTAACAAGAAATGTTTGAAATGGCGAGTTAAGTTTGCAGCTTAGAAAACGAAACTCAAAACTTTATGATATCATTTCTAAAAAGGTTCTTAATAGTTTTAAAGCTAAACCACTACGGATTTACGACTTGCAATTTTTAAACCGAGTTGCTCTTTACTTTATGAATGGCTGCAAACAATGTCGATATACACATTCCCTTCGTTAAAGCAAAAGAAAAATAACGAAATGTCTTGTCTTAAATATAAAGTGAAAGACCGACCGCCTATGGCTGGGTGAAGTTGAGAAAGTCAAGAATGATTATGATTTTAAAAACACCCTCGTTCAAAAATGGAACTGTATTGTGCCGCGCGAGTCTTCAAGTCTGGGAAGAAAGAAATGTATAATTCTCAATACCTAATCTCCTAACAAAAAACACCAGCAACTGCAGTATAAATTTCCACTCCAGTTAATGATTTGAGTTCCCAAAAAACTGTCTCTGAGCTCTGTTTATAAACGGTAAATTATCTTATTTTATCATATCTTCGCCGCTCAGTGATTGCGGAAGTCTTAAGATGGACTCCAAACAGTCGCGTGGTTGGAGACATGTCTTCACTTATTACCTTTCATTTCGGTCTATTTACCAAAAGACGAGGTTGAAAGAGCTTACCTTCGCTTTTTTATTTCTTTCTTCAATACCTTGGAGCCGTATCCATTGAGAGCCTGTTGATTCAGCACTTGACTGTGGGGAACTGAAGCTGACAACGACACCGAATAACTGATTAATCCGTTCACGTTTCTCTCGGACAAAATGGCTCTTATCGTGTGTAACAACAAACTCCGTCGCCGTTTCAGCGGCCATTCCTTCGCCAATTCCTTTCAAATCCACCTAAATTGTATTTCCTCGAGTCACATATGACGGCCCTGCATTTATCAACCTTCCCGTTCTCAGAATTTGATCACACTGATGCTACCAGGAAGTTCTTTACCGTTTGTATGTCATGTCGAAGAAAGAGAGGAGGGGAACCACTAACGTTGGAGCTTACCTTTGACGTCATTGTGGTTTTTATTCCCGTGGGGGGTGTGGAAGTTACTAGTTTGTAATTTCCCCTCACTCTTTGACAGTATTTACTCTAAGAAAAAGAAAAAAATCTTTTTTTTCATTTGAAACAGTCTCCTTAATAATACGATTATAACTTTCTAAGAAAACAATTAAAATGTAATTTTCGCAACTAAAGAAAAAATTACCTAACCCCCCCGTGGTTGGGAACAATTATTCATCACGTCCGCTCTTTCTGGAACTTGCCAGAGCGCGCAAGAACGACGTCATATCTTTTCTTGTCACTCGGTCGTATCTATCGACGGGGGAGGGGACTAATCGCCTTGCACACAATTACAGTACCCCATCACTTGGTTGAAGTTTCAAAACCCATCATAGCGATAAGAAACATACTTTTTGTCCAGGATACAGTAAAGAAAAGTCAACAAAAACGTGTGCGACTGAAAAGCCGTTATTTCAGCCATGACTTTACAAGAGTTGTGCTTAATCGATTGACATTTTTTGAGGCTGCGCTGGACACTAGTACACTAGTCACGAATAGTCTTCGGTAAAATACTCTTACGGTTTTATGTTTTATTCAGCATTAATAAAATTATTCCAAAGTTTGCAACTGCAGAAAATGAAGAAATAAAGAGAGAAAATAAACAAAATAAATTTATAAGCGTTCGACAAAAGTTGTTGTTGTTGTTGTTGTCTCGAAGCGACATGAAATTAGTGAAGCTCTCTGGCCACGTTTTTGAGGAACCGCCTTTGGTGAGGTCTCTCAAATTAAGTAGAAATAGCTGGACATGGAACATACAAGTCACACTACTGTTTACAACACTCAGTTTTCAAGCTTCAGTATTAGTTTAATTTATGTTGCAATATTAAAGCACCCTCGATAAATATCTTCAAAACATTAGTCACGGGTCTTTTCCGGTTGAAATATATCATTCCAAAACCTTTTTTTTACCGTATCAGCACGCAGCCTATTTGAAATTATGTATGAGGGGTGAGGGGTTTATGCTATTTTCCTAATCACATTTTGATCTGAGTACTTTTGAATTCAACACGTACCTGTTTCGAAACTTGCCGGAAGGGATTGAGACTAATGGTAATAAAGCTGCGTAAGACAGCATTGTCTGCACGTCCTAAATGGACTTTTATTAAACTTTGGACTTGGGGGGTCAACTAATCAATAAATACTTGATTAAACTGACTAACTCAGTGACCGTACAGTTTGTTACATCTATTTCAT
Source organism: Hydrozoanthus sils (assembly GCA_027575215.2). Lineage (NCBI taxonomy): Eukaryota > Metazoa > Cnidaria > Anthozoa > Zoantharia > Hydrozoanthidae > Hydrozoanthus > Hydrozoanthus sils. The sequence goes on along the minus strand of JAOBRD020518634.1, from coordinate 2,532 downwards.
GGGTGGCGGAACCGGTGGGTCGGGGGGCATTCCCCCCCCCCCCCAATAATATTTTGGTTTACCACAATAACTTTTGAATAGGAGTTTCAGATCTTATAACAAACTATTAAAATTTCAACTGTGACCCCCTCCCCCCCAATAATTTTTTGCTTCCGCCGCAGATGTATTTTCATTCTTTGAAGAGTTAAGAAAGTTCAACTTCTTCAGTCATATCGATTTTGTCAGAAACTGATATCTGATACGACTTTGATCTTTCTAAAATTTGTTCAAAGTACAAAGTATTGTTTAACAGTTTTTTTGTACCATAAAAAGGTGACGTTAAAACTATGTACAGCAATCGGCCTAACTAGAATGTCTTGCAAGCAGAATTTTAAAAATAACTCCGGTAACATCATACCATACGTGTCCAAATCGTTGGGGCTTGGTGACCAAGTTTGGATGGCTCAATTTTTCTTGAGATTGAGAGCATCCTAATTAGGAAGAATAAACTCAGCTCTCAATACAAACTTATTTCAAAACATACTGCGTTTCTCTATCGGAAACTTTGAAATCTTTCAGCTCGCTCGTTTGAGCGTGGGAGGGCGCACAGAGGTTGGCGAATTCTGTCGTCTGCCGGAGAGTGCATTATGAAGTCCACCTAGTGCCTGCGCTAATATAGACAAGAAAAATACAACACAGTAGAAAGCGGAAATGAATAAAATTCTGCTCGGACACAACTTACAATATCTCCCGTTTTTAGACTGACGATCGATTCACCAACAGTAAAACCATGTACACCGATAAGGTCGGCATTTTTGGAAGGACTCTAAAAATTGAAGCCAGGATTTTTAGCTAAAATAATTAATCTGTTTGTAGCAACACAGAGAAAATCTCTTGGCTTTGTTGAATAAACTGGACGTAAAACAATACAACACATACTGAAAAGGTCACGTTCTGCAGGGGTCTAGAAAAGCTGGAGAGGAAAGTTCAACTATAAATTGGGAATTAGACAGTTGAAAAGAAGTTGGCTTACCGCTCTAAAAACAGACCCTTGTATTAAATTTTCAAGATCTTAATTATTTTAATTCATGAAAACTCGCTGATTCTTAAGTTTGAAAAATTGCTATTGATTATCCTATCTTTTAAAAAGCTCAGTGCAGTTTCTTAGAAAGATAAATGAACGTATATTGTGACTCAATGTCAGTTTGCAACCCTAATTGCTGTTTGCCGGATAAAATAAAAAAGACTATTACATAATTTAATTTAGCAACCGGTCCGATTTTCACATTCGTCTCTTTAATTCAGGAACGTATGTTTCGTTTCACTTTCAGCTTCTTTACTTCGTCAGTCCACTGTGCTATTAAGAACGACAAGGCTCAGATTGGCCAAAATCTTAAAACAATTTAAGAACAAGCTGGACTCGGGTTGGATTGCTGATATTTTAAAATCTTTACTGAGATAATAAATAAGAAATGCTTCGCAGTTTATCATCACCACTGGAAATCGTCTCGGGAAAATGACTCAGCGAATCCACGAATAATCCACAAGGATGCATTGATTTCGTTTCCGATACATGTATTGACCTTTATCACGCTAGTATGGCATAGAAATATATTCAGTTTATCGAAAAAACGAGTCCAGACTCAATCTCAGCACATTAATATTAGTAAATCTACGAAGTCTCATAAAGATTGGCTACAAATTGACGGAGATGTAAAGACTTGAAACTGGATAATTTTCCAATGAAAAGTAAGGTGTCCGTCCAGCCCCGTTTCCATGTTTTCCCCATACACTTTTGTGGCTACTACCTTCTGGGAAGGCTGTAAGCCATATAGAAACCCACGTGATTCGGAAAAACACTTTTTGGCCAATCACCAGATATTGTTCGGACGTCGTATAATTTTGTTTAGCCGAATATGATCGCCGATTTTTTATGCTCGATTGTCATCCGCGTGGTTCCGAAATTTTTAATCTCGGCCGTTGCTCCGAGTAGAAGATCGAGTTTATCTCATTTTGGTTCGACAATCATTCAAGCACAGCTATCAGCATTTATGGAGAATTTTTTGATAAAAGAATTGTTCCATTTTGCTTCAAGTATCGAGTACAGCTGTCAGTTGTTAGCAATCAGTTTGTCAGTGTCCCAGGTTTGCAAGCGGTTTGACCTTCCTGAAATTCGTAATTTGAACTTGTTTACCGCATACATTTTTGCACTTTTCTAAGTTTACCTTCCCAATTCTTGCAGTTTTATTTCTTAAGTCCGTTATGGACAGAACGGAGCCATGTTATTAGGGGATTTGCCGCAAACTGCACTGAATCCAATTCGGTTGTTTCACCACAGGCTTACCAGACGAAGTGTGCGAGTCCGTTCAGTTGACAGTTGCATATTAATTGAGCTCTCTCTTGCGGCTTGTCAGTGTTTATATGAACTCGCACGGAATTCGGCCTCGTAACCTTCTCCCGTAGTACATACGCTGTCAAATAAAGTTCACAATAAACGATCATTGCTTTGTGGTGTATTTATATTCAGAGCTTGGCGAATTAGTTAAGGATTTA
>JAOBRD020518527.1:0-16982 GCA_027575215.2 Hydrozoanthus sils | reverse complement strand
AAGGATATAAAAGGTTTTTGCTTGCGCTCTTAAATTCTAGCATTTTAAACCCCAATTTGGAACCTGTCCAGACATTCTTTGTAGTAAAAAACCTGTTGGCTTTTCCGACGACCTAAGAGCAATGAAGCTAAATAAATAAATGAAAAATAAAATAATTAACAACTAGCTTTCTTTTTTTCCATTTTCCCTCTATATTTTGTTCACCTTTCACACAGTTAGACACAAAGATAAAAGAAAGGAAAGGACATTATTTAGTTCAGGCCGGGAGATCGGCCGGTATCATCGACTGCTTGAAACGCTAGAAATGACCAGATTCTGTCATGTTGGCCTGCGTAGCGGCTGCTTTTTGGGGAGACCAATGGTCGATCGAGCAAGCCGCCTCGACTTGAACGCGCGAGTGAAGAAAAAGCAAGCAGGTCTATCTTTTGCTCGCTCATTTTAACACGGAGGTTCGCTCGATTGACAGTTTGCCCAGCCGCTACGCATGCGCAAGTTAGTGAAACGCTAGAGATGACCAGATTCTGTCAAGTAACCCAAACGTTTAGAATTTTGCGTACTTTGTGTCGGGCACTTGTCACTTTTGTTCAGTTTTGAATTCGTTTTGTCTCCAGTGTTTAATTAGTTTTCTTTGTTGTGAGTTACGCGTTAATTTTCTTTATTGGAAATTATTAAATTTGTGTCAATACAGGTCACGTTAATTTCCAATAGTAAATAAGATGATCAATAGGGCTAACAACATCGAAGACAAACAGGTCAAAAACCATTGCAAAGTACGTATAAGTAATTGGCCAGACCCGATGGCCTAGCAAATGCGCAAACGAATGCTGTTATATGCAAATTAATCAATCTGGTTTGCATTGTACCTGATTGAATGTGTACATCATATGTATGCATGTAAATGTCTTGACCAATTTGAAACTTCAACATTATTCCCCCCTACAATCCCCGTTATTTGACAGCAACCCCGACAACGTTCGGACTTTTAGTGTGGAAATAAGCCAAAGTTAGCGCTCTTTTTACGTCACATGATTCGAAATTTGATGGCTCGTTGAACCAGGCATTAAAAGCACACTGAAAAAAACATAACCCGTTAATTGGAATCAACTTCCGTTCGACTTTTTGCTCTTCCTGCAAATTAACGCCTACTGCATTCCAGAATCCTTGGTTACTAGATAAGATTAATAGGAACATTAAATAATGTACAAAAACTCTCTACAAAAGATTTAACCATATCCTAAGGGCATCGCGTTTATGGCTTCCTGTTTATTTCTAAATGACTTTTGATTTGATCTGACTCTGAAATTAGTTTCGCCGAGTGCACTCAATGCACTCAAAGTTTTGCAAATTCCTTCATTTAAAATATCTAATTGAAGAAAGAAGTAATAACATTTGCACACATGCACACAACTCGATCATTTGCAGCACGACAACCAAATCAAAAGCAACAAGACGCTTTTTTAAAAAAGAAGGGAAGAACCTGTATTAAAATTTGGCCAAGACTCGTTGTTCTTAAATTTTTTTTTAGGGTTTGAGCGTCAAACCAGTGCAATATTGCAACACATGAATATAAAAAATCGATGTTTAATAAAGTTAAAAAAGCAGCAATCGAAACTCGGCTTGTTCTTTAATTCTTGACAATTTGAGCCTCCCTGTTTTTATAAAGAAAATAGCGTGTAGCTGAAAATAATGGCCAACGATGTAGTGGCCGAGCGTACTCCTAGCTAGAAGCACGGGTCCGAGTCTCTTCAGACTTCTCGATCTGTGTTGTGTTCTTGAGCAAGACATTTTACTCGACTTGTTAATAAAATCGCGAACATTGTAAGTGATATTTGCCATAAACACACTTGCGATTTCACAAAGTTTTAGCTCCCAAATTTTGTTCCAGTCGCCTCAGCTCTACAAATTAGTAGCAGCTTCTGTTTCAGGAGCTAACCTGCGACGCTGATTATAATCCTGTCTTGCACTGACGAGAAACGAGATAAGTGACGGCCTAATGAGCCACTTGGCTCGAGAAATAATTCAGTTAATTTTTTAGGTCAAAGTGCTTAGTTCACACTTGTGAAACAGAATAAGCGTGAGAAAAACAAGCGCGATATATAACTGATCAGTTTAGCGACACAGTCGTCGGCGCAGTGGCCAAGCGGTTAGCGTGTTTGACTCGTAATCCTATGAACAAGACACTTTACCCCGACTTGTTCCAGTCGACTCATGTGTACAAATGAGCATACCATCTTCTTCTGGGGGCTAATCTGAGATAGATTAGTGTCCTGTCCAGGTGGAGTTAAAGACTTTCATCTGCTTAACACTACAGAAACCGAGGTAAGTGCCGGCCATACGGAGCCATTTCGGCTCGAGTCGAGAAAGGGTTAGTGATTTGTAGTCCGCCGACAGGTTTTCAAGGCCAGGTATGGACAGTTCACGGTGGCGCAACTAGTTTGAATGCGTTTATATCCTAAATCTTATACCAACTCAATCACATCCAAGAACTTAAAACCAACACATTTATTCGAATATGGATTCTGTTTTCACACCCCCAACCCCCCCTCCCTTGTTAGTAAATTCTCCCAACTAGAGCCCATACTTTTCATAGAACGAGTTGGGGAGAATTTCACTTTTCATCTTCAGTAGTTTGATTGTTTGATCGATTCTCATTTTTTCCTATCTGGAATGTATTATTTAAGGGGAAGCCTGGATGTTGATAATAAAAACTGGCTGGGACTGAATTAAAGGGTCAAGACGTTGATAAATGCAATGGTCTTTTTTAACATTTCTAGGTGCAAGTGGACTAACTATGATTTATTGCTGTTATCGGATCGAGGCATAAATTGTTTTTCGAGTCGAAGACATTAATTTCGGTTTTATTGAACATTGGGATACTGCGCATGTGTCGGTGCTTCTGACGTTTTAATCTTAGTCAATCGTCGGAGTAAAGTATCGACAAAGGATAAGTCTGATATATTTACGTGAGTATCTTCTATTTGTGCCCCAATACACCTTCACAGCAGTCCCCAGTTACAGTTTAATGTGCACACGGGTATGGGTTCCAGATAAGGTTTGAATATTTTCATGCACTACGATCAATTTCTTAACGCAGTCTTTCTGAAGGAGCTGGCTTTGAGCTTCCTTGAAATGCTCTTAGAAACACCACACTCAACTTTCTCTTCGTGTCAATCACTTGAGTCACGGAAAGTGAAAGTTTCGACGTAGAAACAGAAAGTTATAACAAGGTATAGTTTAGATACTAAAATAGGTATTTTTGTTGTCTATAGACTATAAATAGTTCTTTCTTCCTTGTATTATATATTAACCAAGGCCACTGCAATCTCATTTGCAAACTGAGTCAACCAAAACAGGAACTTGAAACACCGACAAATTTGCTCCAGACATGGATTCTGTTTTTGTATTGTGCTTTTAGCACTTGGGCGCTGAACCAGTGATTACACCTAGAAACGTGACGTAGAATTGGAAATACGTAATTAATATCTGCATTGATAACATCAGTTGCTTTGTGTTATATAATGATGTCTCTCATTTCAGTAGTTGCCTTATTTCCTCCCCTACAGCAGCGGGTGGAAAGCTTTCTCTCACTCAAGGGTATAGAAGGTTTTTGCTTGCACAAATTGCTCCACATAACTGGTACTAGTAAGTAAGTATCAAACTTTTACTTTTTGCAGCAAAAAACAGAGACGGTATTGTGGTTTCAAATTATCTTCGTTTTTAAGTGACAAGTGATTTGTTTTTATAATATGCAAGTCACTTTCTTAGACACATTAATTACTCGTGAAATGGTATTATCTATGTTAATGCGTACGGCAGGAAACTCCTTATAGAGGCTTTCACTTCATGACAAACAACACTAGGGGAGTACGTGTGGCTTTATCTCTGATTAACCTCGCACTCATATAATTCAGAACATCAGAACGACAAAAAAAAAACGCGTTAAGTAGACCAACTCGGATTTTGCATCCATTATTTTATAAAAACAATTAGTTCAATCAATCGCACACACCCCCGAAGATCTAGATTTCATATTACGTATGTTTTTTAAATGGATAAATTATCCAAATACCTCCTGTTAAGGTTTTGTCAGGCTCTCTCCCTTATATCTATGGCTGTCACAGCCCCTTCCGAGATTTCTTCAGGAGTATATAGTATATATTGATGTTCGTAACAGACCTTTAGTTTGGAAACTTTATCACAAGACTGCCAGTCCCTGAAATCAGTCAGACAAAATTTTGCGTGATCATGTTGCATGCTTACAAAGTTCCTTATTCTGTTTGCTCTACACGCCATGAAGAAATATCACGTGCAAAGAACATAAAATCGTGCAAAAAATGGTCAAATGTTGGAATGCCTGGAATAACTTCTAATCTGGAAAGCTAATTAATATAATATAATTGACAAGGGAAGCTATAGACAAAAGGAAAACTTCTGAGTTAGGGCATATTGCTGTACCAGAAAATGAAGACAATAACTCTAAGCCACAAGCAATACACTATATTCTTTGAACTAATGGTTTTGTTAACATTTCGTATTAATGTAGATTTTGGCCTTTTGACTGCACTTCAGTGTTTCAGTATTTTAATTGCATTCTCATTTGCTATTCTAAATTTTTTTTAGTCATTTATTCTTATACTCTACACCTTTTAACTTTCTATCCATGGAGTCCTTTATTACTGTTGGCATTCGAAGTGCTTATCTGATTAAAGCCAATGTGCATGTTTAGATCCTATTCTAAACTAATGCTTGGTTGTGACGCTTCAATTTTTTAATTAGTTATATATTTTGTTGTTTTTTTCATCGCCAAAACAATGAAGGTGAAAAAGAATATGTATACAAATTTGTTAAAGAAATTGACGGGCATTTTATATTTATTTTGGAGATTATATCTCGGACACCAATGTAGTCGGTATTTCCTTCATGTGATGTATAAGAGAAATCCATAATTTCTTTCTAAAAGATCTCTTGTTTTATTAATAGTTACGGATGGTAAGCTATTTCAGATGATAGGTCAAGATTTAGACTTGTAAGTTCAGATTTATTTCCCTTGTAGATGCAACTTTAAGACCAATGTTGGCGTATGATTGTGTTACTATTGAGATGGTACGCAAACGCGCAAGCACTCACCATCATATTCCAGACACTGTTTACAGTGGAGCCCAAATTAAGGCCAGAATGGAAACTATACACTCTTTTTTTATAGTATTTTTACTAAAACGTACGTCAGGCTTAGAAATTGACAAAATTTTAAGAAGATGCTTGAGACTGAGGATTGGCCGAAAATATTGTTTGTTAGATAACGGCACAAAATAATGGCTTCATTCTTTTGATTTCTTTATTGCTACACTGTCTTTTTTATGAGAATATTGTTTTTCAGACCGAGGCTGGATATTCTTATTTTTTGGCCAATTTTATAGGCTGAAAATATTCTTACGAACATCCTTAGTTTCTTAGTTAGTTGTACTGTGAAAAAAAGGTTTTGTTCAAAATGTAATCCGTACCCCAGTACCGTATTTACTACATGTTCCGTTTCCTGAGCTGTCATTTGCCAGTACAGTATGTTTACATGGCTGATTCTGTTTTCTATTTGTTTTTGTTAGTTTTGCCATTTGAGATTAGAGTGCAATCGCAATACATGTAATCAGTAGGGTGAATTTTATTTCAAACTTGCAAAATTGTATTCTTAACAAAATCTGGCCCTCAGCGTTATTTTTAAAATATTCTTAAAGTTTTATAAAACACCACGAAAATTTCGGACTTTCCCTAAATTTTCGTTGGTATTAGTATTAGTATTAATGACATAGTGTCAAGTATTTAGTGTAAATTGCTGCGGTACTGACAGAGTTTTGATTGACATTTTGAAAGGATTTATTCTTCTAGCTTGTATTGTGATTTGAGATCTTCAGGTAATGTCGCTGTAAAAACCTGTGTCAACAATAGATTACGTAACTTTGTTACAATAGAACCCTTTGCGGTTTACGTCACGTATGCGTAACTTTTGATAAATACAAAGTTGCTAGCGAAAAAACAACCAACATCAGCGGAAAGAGCTGTCAACGGCTGCTAACACCCATGCAGGCTCGAGCTCTTTTTAGGGTTCAGTATACGGGTATAGGCCTCAATCTCGTTCTCTCTCTGAGAGCCTGGGAACGAGGTTGTACAGACTTAATTTCTATTTGACCCATGAGGCGTTAGTTCAGTTTACAGGCAGTCTCCGTTTCATTATAGAGAACGTATGTGCAACAATGCTAATTAAGCGAAAATAAAGATTAGCTCAAAAAGTTTTTTTTGTTTTGTTTTTAAGCGTTTCGTATCAAGATATCCAAGAACATGGCTCAACCAGAATCACGGATTATACACGTGACCTTCAGAGAGTACAAACGCCTGGTTACTCTGAAGGACGACACTTATGAGTCTCTAATGGAGGGTTTCCTTAGCACCTTTGAGGATGTTCTTCCAGTGAGTAAGGACGTAGCACGTGAGACGGTTTTGTTTCAGAGATACGTAGCGGAGTTTGATGACTACGTGGATATCAAGCCTGGCGAGAGCGTCGCTGGCGTGAATAAAGTCCAAGCAAGCTTGGTTCGCTCAACTCCAATGTAATAGCCTTAAGCTTCGTTGCCTCATACATCCATCCATCCATCCATCCATCCATCCATCCATCCATCCATCCATCCATCCATACATATGCCTATCTTAAGTTACTTTTCATTGTTCATTGTTCTACTTTTGCAGAAGTAGGAGTTGTCCTCTGATAGACAAGTCAACTTACAAACTCTGGTTCTTTGGAAGCAATTCGGGTAATGGCTACCTTCATCGAGTAGTGTCTTCAGGCGGAATTGTAGTAAAGGCTGACGGAGAAGATGAAACCCCAAACAGTAAGTGTTCAGAAAACAGATTTCGTTTAAAACAATGACCCGCGCTATAAAAGGGTTAACTCCTCCCACATCTGACATCTTTCAAAATTCAAATTTCGGTTCAAGCAGCGGCCGGTTTAACTTTTCTCTGAACGATAGAAATGTCGTGAATTTCCTTTTCCGCGACCGTCGCGAAACGAATCGCCATTTGACAACTTTCGCAAAACAGCAAATAGCCTTGGGTATCTACTGTTTCAGGAACCAATAACAGAGCGCGCGAAAAAAGCTATTCACTGATTTGGGATTCGTTTCGCGAGAGTCTCAGAAGAGGAAGTTAACGAAATAAATGAATAAGATGTTTTACCCCGAACTTTCAAGAAAAAGTACGGCTATAGTGAGCGCGCACTTTTCTTACATTTCCTACTTGCGCGTCAAAATTTTGGATAAATCAATTTGGTTCAAACTTGACATTCACCAACTCTGACCTTAATTCATTAGACTGATTTAATATATACTAAACCAATTATCCGGGCCTCAGTGTCAGTGCCTAGAGATAGATAATTTACCTTGCCCTTCGCGTCTCGATAAACCTCCACCACTAGTCACCACCACTTCGGGGGATAGATGATTTACATACGGTACTGGTAAAAAGAAATGCAAGCGGAATTCGTTTCGTTTCGTCGTTCGTTTTTATAAAAAGAAATTGTTGAAATTTCGTTGAAATTTTGTACCTTTAATTTTTCGGCAAAGTTTTCACACCTTTTATAAAATTTTGCAACATTGTTTTGTTGAAACTAATCGCTTATAACGCGGTTTTTTTTTACTACCACTCTGTATTGTGTTTCGTTATCAAGTTTGAAACAGAAATCACCAAAAACTTATAATTTTGAAGTAATTAGTGATTAGTTATTAGTTATTATAACCCATCCAATAATTTTCGTGCAATCTCATTGGATGAAACGCGTCACGTGGTACAAAATCGGAAGTAGGTTATCAGCGAATTTGATAACTGCCCTGCGATTTTGTAGGCCAATTTTAAGCAAGACAACAAACGTTAGTTTTCAAATTTTGAACAAGTTTGAATTGATAGACGAGAAAATTAATGTTTCGCGAGTCTAACAACGAAGATATTTTTAAAATGCCTGATTTTAAAGGCAGTGCGAGACAACGCAAAAAGTTTGACGAAGTACGACGTAAACGTGTTTGAACTGTGAAAAAGTCCATTTTCGCTAAACAACAGTTTCAATAACAAACTTAGCTAAACCAAACATAACCTATCTCTAAAGTTCTGTAAAATATCTTAAGCTTAAAACTGAGAGTTTACATTCCACCCAACTTCAATTGGTGTGGAGAAGAGAGAAATTTTTATCGCTGTAATTGTACACAAAGTCTTTTAAAAAAATGATTGGGAGGGTTATAAAATAAATAAACCCCTTTTTGGTTCACTGGTGTATTACTGGTTCACTCGACATTATCCTCCGATATACCAGCCGCCGGAAGGGGTTTATTTACTAACTAGCTATCAGATATTAATTATTAGTTATTAGCTATTCTAGCTATCTGTTTATACGTAACATGAAACAATTTTACACATAAATAAACCACTTATTTCATGCCATGTCTGTTCGGAGGCTGACTGATAACTGAAGGTGACGATTCCCTGACAAATATTCCCTTTTATAGAGCGGGTTCCTGCTTAGTGTTTCAATTAATAGATCTAGATTTTCAGGCCTACTTTCTTGATATTCTTTATATTTGCTTTTTGTTTCTAATCGTTGCCATAGCTGCATGCATCTAACGTTGCAGAAAAAAGTTTATTATCCCTTTTCAAATTTTTTTTTAAATTTCTTTAAATTATCGACTTTATCTTTTCAATTAAGCAAAAACAGAACAGTGAAAACAAAACTTATTACCATTTCTTTTAGTTTCTGAGGAATCTTTTAGTGAAATGTCATAAAGTCAGGCCTCTTTTGGACGGTTACTTATTAAAAGCCACCCTCCACTAACAAGTGGCTACTTTTAAAAGTCCCAATTTTTTGACGTCAGTAAACTGCTGTACTCGATTTCTCTATTAAGCGGCTACGAGGGAGGACGTTTGAACTGAGGCGAACGTGCTTTCTAAGTGATTATCCCAAATTTTGCAGGTCACTGGGTAGCCCATGAGGTAATCAGGAGGGACGAAAACATATACTGGAAGTTTTCCAACCCTGACAATACAAAAGTGCTGGCTGTAGAAAACGGAAAGGTCACTTTAAAGGTAACAGAACATACTCTTCTAAAGATAGTAACAACATTCCCCCATGTACAACACACCTGGTGAAACCCAACCTGGTGGCTTTTTTCCCAAACCTGGTGGGTTTTTTTCCCCAACCTGGTGGGCTTTTTTCCCCAACCTGGTGGGTTTTTTTCCCCAACCTGGTGGGTTTTTTTCCCCAGCCTGGTGGGTTTTTTTTCCCCTAACCTGGTGGGTTTTTTTCCCCAACCTGGTGGGTTTTTTCCCGAACCTGGTGGGTTTTTTTCCCAACCTGGTGGGTTTTTTTCCCCAACCTGGTGGGTTTTTTTCCCCAACATGGTGGGCTTTTTTCCCCAACCTGGTGGGTTTTTTCCCCAACCTGGTGGGGTTTTTTCCCCAACCTGGCGGGGTTTTTTCCCCAACCTGGCGGGGTTTTTTCCCCAACCTGGAGGGCTTTTTTCCCCAACCTGGTGAGACTTTTAGCCAACCTGAGTCCCTAGTAAACTCTGAAGAAGAAACATGATCAAATGTTGATGATCCTAGTGAAATTGGTGGAGTTTGATGAACAATAGGCGATTAATTGATTGATAAACATTGTAAAGTGAGAATGTTTTAAAACTAGAACATGTTTATTTTTCCTTTTTTTTAAAAATTTTTCGGCCGCGTTTTAATGGGTTCATATTTAATTTAGTCTGTTAAGTCTGGATAGACTAAAATCTAAAAATATTTTCGGCGGGAAAATAGGAACGAGTGTGCTCGAGGTTGTGTTCAGGTCCATTAAAGAAAATAAAGATGAATCCATTTACGGAGCTCTTAAGTCTCACGCACATAGCGAGATTCTCATGTACACGCTATCACGCTATCACAATGATTTCTCACGAATTGACTTTCTTCGGGAAGGTTGGCCGTCAGAAGTGCTTATAATCGTGAAATCATTTCCTTTATTTGCATTGCACATCGAGTAAACGTTTCTGTTTTTTTCTTGCTGAAATAAAAGAAAAAGATACATCGTTAAGCTGCATGTGTTCACACAGTTTGTCATCTTTCAGGACCCAGAGCCGAACGCCAGGAGTGAGCATTTCCTTCCATCTCTTAACGGGAGGTACCAGATGTTTCTTCCCAGAGTGTACGAAACCAATCAAGAGCAGAGGTTCCTTGGAGCTGACGGTAAAGGAAATGTGAAAGTCCTACCAAACAAGAACCCACAGCCTGGGCCCAGGCGTTTTAATCCGGAGCCTCACGCTCTTGTTATTCCTTACTTTATCCACGGTTAGAAGTTAAGGGCTAATTCCCCCACCTCATCCCCCATAGGATTAAGTTTTGTAGACTATTGCACTAAAACAGCTTTTAAGCATACTGACAACGAAGCAAGACGTTTTAATATTAGTCCATTTTGCGATTACTCAAAGGTAACCAAGCTTCTGCATGAAACCGAGGCAAAGATTGTCCTGGCACAGTCAGAGCAGTGGAAATGATTATGATAAGATGGAATCTTATTAGCATGTCTATTAATTTTCGACTTCTCTGTGCCAGGTCAACCTTCGTCTTGGTTTCATGGACTTTTGAAAATCTAGTAAGATTTTTTTGTTATAACTAGTGATTGTTTTGCCGTAATGATGATCTACCCAACTAGCTTAGAGTTCGTTAGTTAGCATTTAAAAATGTAAAAGTTGAAATCATGGAGTTCGTAGTACATAATAAAAAAAGCTGCCTTGAGATATTTTTATGCTTGCATTCGAAAGTTTCTTTAAGAAAATGCTGTCTCAATAGCTGGTGCGCGACGGTACGGGATTGTACGGGACGGTACGGGTAAGACAAAAATCTTCGAGCTAGCCAGCCAACCAGCCAGTCAGACAAAAAGATGGCATCAGGATCGAGCCGGCAAACAACAGCAAGATCAGCGTGCGTTCTCCTTCGTTGAACGCAATAAACTATTATTCGCGTTGCTGAAATTTAATACAGTATAATAACTAAAATACTGCAATTTGTGTTTTGCCCTTTTATCAATTGTCGGTACACATTTTTTTATAAGAACCTTTGTTGTAAAATCGTCATGCTGAAAATTGACAGTAATTTAAAAACATACCAATAACATATCCCAGGCTGAGGAATGGCCGAGAACTTTCTCATTTTACACTACAGCACAAAATCATGGAATGGGCAAATATTCATTGTTGGCAACAAATAACTACGAGGAAATTTTGCAAGACCCACATTATTATATCTCTTCTTTACTCTATATACTTGGATATCATATGCTTTTATGCACGAACAAGTAAATTTATCCGAGGCTCGTTCTTGTATAAAATTGTTCTTATAAAAAGTGTGTACCATCTTGAGGTTTATGTCCTCAAAACAGATTTAAGAACACTTAGCCTCGACCAGAAAATAAGCTTTTCTACAAAAAAATTAAAGTGCTACTGAGGTGAAATCTTCAAACTAGTTTTTTAAAATATCTAAAACAGTAGTTTGACTCAAATAATTTGCGGAGAATTTACGAAGAGGCAAAATGCCTATTTTAGCGCCAAAGCTGCGAAAACCTTTAGCCTCATTAGATATGTAATGATGTCACATGATTTGAAAACCAGGCTATCAGTCAAATTCATATGATCATAGCCAAATTTGCATGGCTGATACGACGGTCCAGTGTTTAGGCGAAAAGCTCTCTAGTTCCGCTGTACACGTTAAGTTTAGAGTAGCTTGGAGTCCGTTCAAATTATGTGACGTCATAAATTGCCGTCGTATGTTTTGGTTTTTGGTCGCACTGAATGAACTATTTTGAAAGCTTTTTAACGGACTTGAAATTATCAGGTAAGTATCTTTATCCATTCACAGTTGAATAGAAGTGTTGGAAAAGCCCTGAGAGCTATAAAAGTACCAATGACAAAATTGATTCAGTAGCATGCACTTTAAGAGAGTGTAGGGATCGATGACAAACTCAATTTACCCAAATAAACGGTTTTTTTCCATACGCGTGCAATATTATTCCGACGAAGAAAACAATTTCAGCACAAAGTAATATTTTCAAGTTCTATTGAATGGAAATGTTCAAGTTGCTGCATGATGGCAGACAAAAGCAGCTGTCTTAGAGTTCTAAATTTGAAGAGTATATTTCAAAAGACGTAAACTTGAGATCGTCCGCGATTGCCTTGCATGAAACGAAGAACGAAATTTAGACAATGATCCATCTTGGACTCTTCCGCATCGTATTGTTTTTGCCATTAAGTTTTGACATTTCAACTAGTTTTGATAGTTACACTTTGAAAATTTAAACAAACAAGAAACAAAACGTGCGCTCTTAAATCTATCTACGGAGCAGCAACTTTATGACATTTTCCACCATTAAAGGTATTTTGCAGTTTCTAAATACGCTATATTATGCAATTGTTGCTGAACTATTTGAAGAATAAGCGATCGAAGTTGTGTGTTTCTCAACCAGAAATGACATTTTCACTTTCTTTGGAAGGTCGAGGGTTAAATAAACTCTTGATGTTTTGTCAGAAATTTTATGTTGAGATCAAGAAGCTATAAATTCACCTGAGATAGCATGAACGATAGAGACCCGCATAAAACAAGTAAACTTGCCGAGGCTCATTGTGCTTAATTTTTGGCGATTTAAGCCTCAAATTATTCTTATTTTTATGTGGCTTTAAATCGAAGAAAAAATAAGCCTAATAAAGAATACGAATTTGATCAATTCATCCCTGCGGATTTACTGTGGATTCGCAGTTGAGTCATTTTCCCGAGATTTCCTGTGTAGCGATAACAAACTGCAAAGCATTTCTTATTCATTCTGTATTATTCAGCCTAAGAGCGAAGTTCAGTAAAATTAAAAATAAAAACCAACAATCCAGCCCGAGTCTCTGTTTGTTCTTAAATTTTGGCAAATACGAGCATCGTTGTTCTTTTAAAAAAGTGTGTGAGTAGTAGCGGAAGGGGAACAAGTTAAACTCCTCAAGATTGTCTCATCTCGCGTTTCCCGCTTTAAAAAAGCAAAACAAGTTAGTAGTTTGAGAGGGTTGCACAGTAGCACTGAGTAGTGCCATGTTCTGGAGTTGTGTCTGAAATAAAATCAGCAACAATGTGATTGTCGGCCAAAAACCAATGTTTCCCGCGAGGGAGATGCTTAAATGCAAATTCACAGAACGAAACATCAATGACATCGTGTACGTATAATATATACTTACTTTAAACCAGTTAACAAATTTTCTCACTGTTAGAAATGTCAAAGTTATTCTTAAAGCATCGAAATACCATTCGAAACGTTGTAAAATGCGACCCATTTGGGGTGTTTTGACCGAAAAACAAAGCGTATTAAACTAGTCATCTTAACTTTTTTTAAACAAAATGTGTCAAACCTGAAGGTCAGTTCATTTATCAAGCTAGAAATGAATCATATGATTGTTTATATTTGTTAAAAAAACAAGTTATAGCAAAGACAACTAATGCAAGAAATTTTTGATCAAGAGAACTCGAAAGCATTTTAAAAGAAGCATAAGTTTCCCTTGCCCACTTCTGCCGCAGATCTCAGACGTCAAAACACACCATTTGTTTGCTAATAAGCCGCTAAATTAGGGATCGCAAATAAAAGGCATCTCAGAGTCTTGCTGTCCTGTCTAAGGAAACGGATGCGTCTGGACTTGGAGTAGATCAGTGGAAATGGAAAGATAGTTTAATATTTTATAAGGGGAAATATATGGGACGGATTGTTTGCTTTTTCAATAGGAGAAATTAAAACGTTTGGGCCAAAAAAAGAGTTCTAAAGAAAACAAAAAAACTCCTTAAAAAAAGTCGGCATTAGGTTCCGGCTGGAAAAAAGGGTACAAATACAGATGGAGTTTTCCACAAAAATGATTGTACATTAAAAATTAAAATTTACGAAGCGCCGCGTGAATGAACATTGTTTGACTGAGTATGAGTAGAAACGTGTTTGTTGAGTCTTGTTTGGCCTTTGGCTTTTAAGAAGCAGAGAACGAAAAAGGAATGAAACTAATGTTGTTCAAAGTACTAGTAGTTTTATCTTCACCGAACCGGAGCTCTCATTAAGTTAAACTTTGTTACTCCAAAAACCTATTTAGCAGAGTTTTCTGAGTGCTACTAATTCTATTGTCTTCTGTGGATACAAAACGCAGGAAACTCCTGTGGGAACTAAAATCTGGTAGATTCTCGTATAAAACGACTTGTTTTCAAGGAAAACCATTTCTTGCAAGTCATCAAAAGTTTAGCATCGATGAACTCGAAACTCATGTTCAAGTGAAGCAAACTTTAGCCTGCAACTGAAAAAAGTTTTAACTGTTCTAGGAATTCGCTATGAATGACGACCAACTTGCTTTCACAGTTTTAGCGGTGTTTACTGCATGTATCTTTGTGTTTGGTTCTTTGTTAAACGGAATCATGTGTGTAGCGCTACTAAAAAATCACTCGAAGCAGACAGACGAGAGCATTCTGTTGCTAAGCATGGCCATTGGCAACTTTCTCTGTTGTGTTATCGCTTTACCCACGTCGATGATCTCCAACTTCAAGGGGAAATGGAGCTTTCAGGAGTCCGGTTGTACAGGACATGCATTGGTTGTCACTTGGTCTGGCGTTGTCTCCATAACTCATCTAGCCGCTCTCGCTTTCTACAGATACCGGATCATAACTCTGAAGCAGACGAAGCCAATAAAAGGTAGAAAAATTGTGATTGCCCTGTGGAGTTATTCCTTCGTGTTCGCCATCGCACCTGTGGCAGGCTGGTCGCGCTATACAAAAGAGGGACTGGGTACAAGCTGTTCCGTTGATTGGCAAGCTTCCGATGCCAAAGCAGTATCATACACGGTGTTCATCTTTTTTGGTTGCTTTGCAGCACCAATTAGTATAATCACCTTCTCTTACTACAAAGTTTACTCGGAGATCAGGAAAATGACTGTAAGAGCTAAGAATACCTGGGGAAAGATGTCGAGGCTCGCCAAAAAATCTTTGACGTGTAAGAGAAAGATGTCAATCCTTTTCTTTGTTGTGATCGTTGCATTTCTCACGGCCTGGACTCCATATGCAGTGGTGTCTCTGGTTTCTGCCTTCGGGAGTCCTTCTTGGATCGGAGCCTTGACAGCTACCATCCCAGCCTACCTGGCCAAGTCTTCCACCTTGAACAACCCAATTCTCTATTTCCTACTGTACAAGCGATTCCGCCAAGAAGTTCTTGAAATTTTTCGGGGGACGTGTTGTAAAAGAAGAAACGAAAAGAAGTACAGCAAGGCTATCGAGCTGAAATACAGAACTGGGGCAACTGAAATTTCTGAACGTTTGGGACAAGAAGCTTCAGAAGAGAAAACACATGATAAAGACAATAGCGAGCTCTAATGAGATGCAACCAACATGCAATATTCTCGACATAGAATCGCGACAATCAAATTGACTTATAAACCTTCATACAAAAACTTAAAACCCATTTCTCATAGCCGTATGCTATTGTTAAGTCACTTTATTCCAATTATTTTTACAATTGTTTTGCTTTCTACCAGACACTGCTGTGTACAAAAAATTGTCTCCCTATTCTATCTCTTTTTTTTTATAATTTGACAAACATTAACACGCTGGAGCCTGACCCACCCTTCAACCGATCACATTTTTCAATTAATTTTTTTCCAAGATGGCGGCTTTCCCGACCGCGTTGCCTTATGGGAGTAAAATGGAGACACCATTCCTTGTCAGTGGTGTTTTCCCACGACTCTTGTTGAAGACTGGTGTCTTTTCTTTTCTTTTTTTCGGGGTGGAAAAAAAGTTGAAATCGAGAGCTTCATTTTGAGACACTACTTGCTAGTGAAGTCAACTTAATAGCAAAGATATCGCTCGTGGAAAGTCCTACAGTAAAGAAAATGTCGCCAGTGAAGGATAATCCTGTTAAGTAGATTTTGAATTTATTTTTTGTCTTTGTTTTGCCTGAAATTAAAAATTTTAAGACCATAGAGTTTCCCACATATTATATCCTTCGTTCATTTTGTGTTGGAAATTTCGTATACTACACCAAGACTCAAATTTTAAATCAAGGGTTTTCATCCCGACTCCGTTGTGCTCTTAAGAGTCCTACAGTAAAGAAAATGTCGCCAGTGCAGGATAATCCTGATAAGTAGGTTTTGAATTCATTTTTTCTCTTTGTTTTGCCTGAAGTTAAACATTCTAAAATCATAGAGTTTCCTACCTATTATCTTTCGCTCATTTTGTGTTGGAAGTTTCGATTACTACACTAAGACTCAAATTTTGAATCAATTCAAGCTTAAAGGAACCGTCAGGCAACCAAATGGAGGAGGGGGATCCGGACTGCCAAAACCAAACGCGCATCGTGCATGAGCAAGCTGCAGTCGCCCTGATGGATTATATTGTATTTAGTTCTAAAGTCTAGTTGAGTTTTTGTTTAGTTCGAAAATAAATATTAGAAAATGGTAGAGCTTTTAACTAAAACAAAAATCTTGTGGTCTTAAATTGACCACGATTGAAGGTCATTCATCACTACGTTTTTTTTTTCACTTTTATTTATTTTAACATATCTGTCAAAGTCCCCGAAATGGACTGGCCCCCGAAATAATTTGGTGCCCCAATAATTTTTTGGTTAACCACAATAAACTTCGAATAGGAGTTTCTGATCTTATAACAAACTATTAAAATTCCACCTGCCCCCCCCCGCCAATAAGTTTTTATTTCCGCCACAGATATTGTTCTGACATTGAAACTTGAATGCATGGTTCATTGTTAACATAAAAAAAAACCAGCTTGACGCTGAAAAACAATTTTAAAAATATTAATTTTTCCTCTTATTGACGTAAGTTAAATTGTTGCTGAGAGCCTCTTTGTGCTCGTGTTCCTGCAAAAGGTTTAAAATCAATGATTAACAGACAAACTGCCTTGCTGTGTCT